>CM046348.1:9914605-10150728 GCA_025403435.1 Artocarpus heterophyllus | reverse complement strand
AAAACTTTGAAAATTCATAACTTCTAAGTCATGCAGAATTTTCACAATCCGTTCATTAAGTTTAACCGTTTTGATTAGTTCTACAATTTTTGTGTTTTAACTTTCTTGAAATTCAGAATGTATAGGGGTTTTTAGGGCATTTTTTAAAACTGTCCTAAAAATAAAAACTTCGCAATTTTATCCCACCGAATTTTACAAATTTTTGTTCACAAAAATTGTCACTTCCACTATGTTAATCAAAACCAAAACCTGCCCCCAACATCTAGTTCCTCAAAATCCATCAAAACCTTTAATTTTTACTAAAACCCAAAAAAAAAAACATTTTTACTAAGTTCTTTGAATTTATGTTTTTTTTCCAAGTGTGTAACCCCTATTTCACACATCCAAATCACTACAAAAACACAATATAAACATCCCATAGTGTCATATAATCATGCCATAGTCTTGTTAGACATGTATGTCCTAAGGAGTAAAAATGTAATACGTTTTTGGAGACATTTTTATCAATAAAGAATTTATTCATTATTTATATACCAAATCTTGTCCTCTTTACGTTCATATTTGTTGAATGTATGTTAAGCAAACAATAGTCTGAGACTGTCGGTCTAAACCTTAAGAATTGGGCATATGATGGACGGATTATGCAGAAGACACGATTCTTAAGGTGATGGTCTAAATCATAAGATTCGCAATCGAGGGAATAAAGTTGGGCGCTTTATTCATGTAAAGATTGTTATGTTATTTATATCCTTATTGGGAGATGGTTTGTCTTGACCATCGAAGGTGGATTTCGTGAATAGAAACATTGGCATGTTGTCATAGGTGACGATGTGTTGGATCGGGACATAAAGTGAATTGATTTGGATTAATAATTCTGTATTGGCAAATCGATTCACTTTAGACAATCATTTGTATTGTATCTTAATCCTGAGATGGATAGTGGGCCCGTTGTCTTAACTTGTGTCTTTTGATGTATCAAAGGGTGACACCCACATCTCTATAGTGGTATGCATGTCGGTACGTTGGAGGCATGACTCTTGATAGCGTAGACTTGTTATTCATAGATATGGAATCCATAACTCATCTTTAGGATTAATGATATCCTCTTATATGCGTTATCTTGTACTTGAAAAACTGGAGCGCTCAACCATTTGGATACATAGGTGTAACCGAATGGTATACTATCTTTGGATAGTAAGTTTTTCGATGGTGAGATAATGGAACGTAAGTGTAACGCCCCTATATGGGGGTTAACAGTTTTTAATGAGATAAAATAAAAATAAATAATAAAAGTAAAACCTTAAAAATAAAATTTACCCGGGACTTAAATGAAAACTCCCAACTCAAAATTAAAAATATAAACGATAAATAAACCACAGTTTAATGTAGCACCTTAAATTTAATAATATAAACTGTTGTCATCATCATTTTAACCCTCAACACATTATAATACAGTCACAGAAAGTAACAGTTGATGCTTACATTATCATGAAGAACATTCTCAACAATTGAAGCAGTCCCAATGTAATATAGCTACATCACTTCCTCAACTATATTTCTCGTAACCACCTCACACTTAGTGAGTCCTGAAAAGATAAAAATATAAGGGAATGAGCGACACTATGCTCAGTAGAGAAAACCATTACTCACCTTTAGGTTTTTATCATTACCACATTAAAACCTGCATGGTTAGTAAGTTACATCATATTCCAGATTATGAGGTTTATTATGATCACATCTTATGGATACCGTAGTTAATCATTACCAAGTGTCATAATTACACATTTATACAAATATTACCAATCATCATTGTTCCTAGATATCCATGTTAAATTGAGTATCACTCAACTCATCGAAACCCAAATGGGCGCACTTGATCACCCTATAAACATTCCAAGGGTGTTCCGGTGAGGGGACATCAAGCCCCGAGTCCTCACCAAATCGATTCATGTACAGTGTGTTCTGGGACTTTCAACCCAAGGAAGCGTCATCACCTTCCCTCTATTTTACCTTTTAGGGTATTCATGCCTAAGGACGTAACCGCCGCCCTCTTCATATCTCACCATTTCTCTATATTAAATCATTATTAATAGAGTCAATTTTCCTAACCATGCTTCTCAATTTATAACATGTGTCAATTCATTATGTTCCTCGCCGTACAATACAAGACGAGTTCATGTCATAGTTTTATATGTGATACTCATATAATATCAATTCAACATAGATATATATATCTTGCGGTAAAACAATCAATTTTAATTCCATAAAAACCTCACAAAAGATGAGTAATAGAATCCCTACCTTTCAAGCTTATCAACAGTCTCTTAATCTTGGAATCAATTAACGTTAGCTCCATACTCCCTTGATCTTGAACTCCAAGCAAAACAGATCCAGTTGTATCTCGCTGTATTTACGAAGCATCCTCTGTAGTGCTCCTCGAGCGACTATGAATGGCTAGGAATGCTTCCTGGAGATCATACATTCTTGAAAACGTCATTCTAGACTCCGATACTGCTATTTGAATCACCTCGATCTGCGTGCAGTTGGTACCGGATGATTTTCATCGGAGTGGAATTTGCTCGAACGGAGGTCACCATTGCATCCAGAGCATCGAAACGAGTCAGGAGGAGGTCTCGGATAGTCGATCGGAGGTCCAGATCACAAAAATCCAAAGTCGTCGTTGACCAGCCGTTGACCGCCGTTGACCGAATTTGACCGTCGTTGACCGGTGTCAATCGGGGTCCGTTGGCAGCTGGGCTCGGGCCTACCCCCCCTAAATCGACCCTTCTGAGTCCAATGGCGGGGTCAATTTCACCTAATTCTGCCTCTAACATAGCGGGTCGTGAAGTACAACGTCGGTAGAAATGGATGAGCTCCGATCTTGATTCTCCGACGATGGAAACCTGAAATTGGCTGAGGGTTTTTGCTACCCATCCTCCTATGAGCATTTCCCCTCATCCAATTTGAAGAAACGTGGCTGGGAAGAGCCAAAACGGAGGCTCCCGCGACGGTTGACGGCGGCGTTGGCCGTTCTCTGGCGAAACCGGCTCCTTCCGTGCAATTGATCGAGGGGTTTTACTCCCCTTGATCCTCTGAACTCATTGGGAGGGGTGGTGTCAGTCACCTCCTTCGGAAAGGCGGAGTTCCACCATGGGGGCGGCGGCGCACGGCGACAATAGGCGGGCGGAGCAATCCGGCGGTTGTTGAGCTGCCACCAAGGATGGGTTTTGTTCCTCTCATCACGGTGGTCATGTAGGAACAAGAATCACGTCAATCGGACGTCGGACGGCGAAGATATCTCATCGGAAAGAAATGGGTTTCACCGCCACTTTGGGCGGCGCGTGTGGTCTCCTCCGGCGGCGTTTTGGGCGGCGCGGCACCTCGTTGGACTCAGCTCGTCGAGAGCTTTCCATTGGTGTGGGAGGTGTCAAAAACGGATACCGAAATCTCGGACGATATTTTAGGGGAGAGAGAGAGAATTTTTAGAGAGAGAAAGTAGAGAGAGAGAGAGTTTCGAATTATGAGAGATTTTCTGATTTTTTTTTATATATATACTAAAAATTAATCTAATTACCTTAATACCCTTAGGAGAATAACGGGTGTCACAGTAAGATAAAAATAATCGAGATGGTAAGACAGAACTTGTCCTTAAGCCGATTATGGATTATCATATGGGGATACGATACACTCTGATATGTCATGAAAACTTAGCTATACGGGCTTCGTAATTCTATAAAGTTTGATAGTGCAGCTCCAAGCTTTTAGTGGAGTAGCGTTGGAATTGATAATTGTGAAATGTATATCTGGGATATTAGGTTTCATAATTATCGGGAGCTTGAACTTTATAGGTCCATTTTGGTCCCATTTGCTAGCTCACAAAATCCTGTAACGATACGACGTGCTTTTTCTAATAATTGGTGACTAATGTCGGATTTATTAGATTGGTTTAAAATTTGAAAGAATAAGATAATTCATGTCTGTTTATCAATTGAATTAATTTTGTGATAAAAATTAATTCAAGATAGACTTGTTGAATTATAAGGATCGGATAACTCTTGTCTGTTTATCAGTTGATTTAATTTTAGATAAATTAAATCAAGATAAACTTGTAGAATTATTATGAATTGATTTATTTTCTTAGAGATTATCTTGATAAAGTTGTTTTGATCAGATAACTTCTCTATTGGATTATTTGAATTAAAACTGAGACTTTATCCTATAGAATCTCGGATGGAAAATAAAAGATTCACGGAGATTTTTTATTCGACAGTTTGACCTGCCGATGGACGTGTTCGGCCTGCCGATGGGGCCTGTTCGGCCTGCCGATCAGCGAGGGATAAGATCTCGCATTTTCACGTGGATCTTATCAGATATTGATCCGAACTTGATTCTGTTTCGAGTTTTTGAGACATAATCTGATAAGGACTGACCCCAGGACCAATCTCTATATAAAAGGGAGTAAGTCTTATGAGTTACTCAGATCAATTAAGAGATTAAGAGTGATACTCTATTGGTGAGTATCTGAAAACTCCCTGAGAGCTTTTGTTCATAAATCACGAACACTTGCTTTGGGTTCTCTTGATTGGTTGGAAGGAGAGTCACCTAGTAGAAGAGCTGTACGTATGAGCCCACACTCACTCCGGTCGTGAATAGAGAATAGCAAAGAAGACCAATTGGTTGATGCTCTTCTGGAACGTTACTTCTCTTCACGTTTTGCGAGGGTTCTTCGGCATACAAATGTTAGTAAGATCTGATTAATTTATACATATAGCATGTCAAACTTGTGTTTTAGAAAATACTCTGATGTAAAATTTTTTAAAATTCCGCTGCGCACTCCTTTTCCAACAAGTCTTTGTGTAATTTTTTACATAACAGATATAAAAAGAAAATACAAACTTTTTGGTACCCAATTTCCCTTGATGAACTTTGTGATTCTCCATCCAAAACTTGTTCTCAGCAGAACTCTTAACATAAATCATACAAAGTTTCTCATTAAAACCTTTTCTAAGAATCAAGAAGAAAAACCCAAAGGAAAAGGAAAAATTCAAATTTTATCTTAGTTTTTAAAATTTGATTTTTGCTCTTGGAATTCTTGAAGTAGTTTCTTGCTAAAATTTGGAAGAAATTTTTGAGGATATAGGTTTGGGGATTCTAGGTTCAATTAGAAGAAAAATGGGATTTTTTTTTTCAAAATTTTTAACCACTTTTTCCTTAAAAAGTTCACTTTTTGGGCCTTTTGGCAATTTTTTTTTTTTATTATTTTGGGCCAAAAATGAAAAAAACTCTTGTCTCCCCACCACAAGTGGCTGCCGTGTGTCTCATAGGTTGAGTGGCCAAATTTGGGCCTTTTGGGATAAAGCAAATGGGTCCCACCACCTTTTCATTCATTATAAATTTACCTTATATTGTATTTTTTTATATTATTAGTGTAAAATTTTGTACAGATATTATCTCTAACAGTTTAAAATTACACTGACTAACTTTTTTATACTAACCATCTTTCAACACAGTATTTTATATATCTGCATTTGTATTTTATTAGTACCATTTTGCTACACTGTGTATTCTTTTTACTGATTTGTATCTTTTTATACTAGATTCATCAATTGATGATCGGTAAACACCAAAAATATTTTATCAGTTTTTTTGACTGTCAATTAACCATTTTATACTGCTTAGAATATAGTATGATTATTTACTATATTTAACATTTATTTTTTCCTTACTAACTTATACCATAGAGTTTATAATTATTGTGATAAAAATTTCAATTTGAGAGTATTTTACAAATTTTTGAGTGATCATACTCACAAAAATTTGTATATCAAAATACTCTATTTTGCACAAAATTCATATACATAATCCTTACTAGTAATATCTATAATTACTCATTTTTATCATGATTTTTACAAAAATTTATCGAGAAAAAATTCATTATTTAAATCCAAATAGATTTTAGATTTAAATAAATGAAGATTTTTTTCTCGGACATTACATATTCTTAGTATGTGGTACATAATATATGAGTATATTTGACTTTAAAATGCTGCCTTAACTTTAAAATTTTAATGGTTAGAAAAATAATATAAAAATTCTTAAAAAAATAAATAAAAAACAACGTATTATGAGTTTTTCCTCCTAACATTTCATAAATTGCAGACGAGGAAGATTAGGTTTGGTATATTAGCGGGCACAGAGTTACAAGGATTGGGGCAATGTTGTAATTATAATTACAATTAAAAAAAAAGTTATTAATGATAATGATTTTTAAACTTTAAAGTCTCACTTTTTTTGTCCATTGAATTTTAAAAATTATCATTTTATCCCTTGAACTTTCAAAACTTCTCACTTTGCCATTGAACTTTAAAAATCATTATTTTACCTCTGAACTTTTAAAGCTCCTTAATTTATCTCTTAAATTTCTGATTTTTTATTCAAACAGATAGAATTAAACCTATGTGACTTACACATGAAATCCTTGTAGGAGCAAAAATAATATTTTATCTCTCTAAGGTTTTGTTTCATATTTACGCTCTCATTTAACTTTTTTTTTTTTTTTTATCTATTCTCATTTAAAAGGGATCTATATATACATTTTGTCTCAATATTGTTTATCGATATATCCTCATCTTTGATCTATAACTCATTTTCTTTGGTTTCCAAATTTAGATATGGGCAAAAATATCGACTTATCAAATGAGTTTTGAATTAAAAATGATAAGAAATATGCAAGTAAATCCTTTATTTATAAATGAGAGTTTAAATTAAAAAAAATAAAGGCATCAAATAAAAATACAAATATGAAATAAAACTTAGAATAATAAAATTTTATTTTTATCTTTATAGATGATTTATGTGTAAATTTTATAAGTTTAATTTTATCTATTTAAATAAAAAATTAAAAAAATTTAAAAATAAAATAAAAACTTTTAAAATAAAATAATAACTTATAAAATACAGATGATTAAATAAGAAGTTTTAAAAGACAGGATGAAGTTATACTTGTTAAAGTTTATGGCCATTAGTAGGGCCGGCAATACGGGTTGCGACACGACGACACAACACGAATCCCACACGATTTTTTGCGGGTTAGTGTCGAAAAATTTGACCACGGGTCATTTTAGTGTCGACCCGAAACTGACCCGTCAAAAAACGGGTCGTGTTCGGGTCAACCCGTCTGACACGAAAATAACATGTTTCTGACCCGTATTTAATTAATTAGCTTTTAAAAAATTAATATTATTTCATATATAATATAAGCTCTTAAAATATCAAACCTTACCTCTCTTATCACTCATCTTCTTGTTGAAGTGGTATGAAACTCTTCTAATTTTATTTTTTTTTAATATTTTATATATTAATGTGGGCCGGTTAGAGGCGGGTTGCAGGTCATAATAGGGTTACAGGTTAAAATCGGGTCACGGGTTATTATTTTTTGACACTGTGCATAAGAAACGGGTTGACACGGGTCGAGTTAGTGTCAACCCGTGTCAAAACGGGTCGGGTTAGGGTTGAGAATTCTCAACCCGTTCGGGTCACGGGTTGGGTTAGTGTCGACCTAATTTTGTAAAAATTAACTCCAACCCGACACGAACCTAACCCGCAAACCTGTTTTGCCACCCCTAGCCATTAGTGCCAATAAAGTCATATGGCTACAGCCTCTTCGTACGGATACTCATCAATTTCATTTCGGACCCTTGGGCCGCGCAGGACGAAGAGGGCGAGAGAGAGAGAGGGGAATGGCGAAATTCTCGCTGTTTGGTGATGGAGAAGACGACGAAGGTCCCAGTTGCCCTCTTCTCAAGAGACCTCGCTTCGATAACGCAAGCCCTTCCTCCAGCGAAGAAAACGAACCACTTCCACGACAGGAAGAAGAGGAAGAAGCGAACGACGATCGATTCGTCGAGGAAGAGGCGAATCTTTTCATTCGGTCCCGACCAGTTCGACGACGTCGACGGGTCGAACACACAGGTGAAGAAGGGAATGGAGAAGAAGAAAACGCAGAGCTTAATGTCGATTCCGCTCCTGCCGATGCCCATCAGGAGGATCCTCGTCCCCTTGCGACTGACACGGATCGCTCCATCTCCGTTCTCTTGACCGATCCAGATGTTCTTGATTGCTGTATTTGCTATGAGCCCTTGACGATTCCTGTTTTCCAGGTTTGTCCTCCTTAAGATTCTTTTTTTTTCCCCTTCTATCGCAGGATTTTTGGGATTTTTATTGTGATTGATTTTTTTTGAATTTTTATTCTAATTGTTGCTTCGTTTATTTTCTTTGTTTTCATATCTGGGTTTTGATTAATATTGTTTGATCTAAGAGGCTCTGAATCGTTAACTTGGTAATTGTGTTCGTGTGCTCACTTTGTCTCGTTGCATTTTTGGATATTAAATGGTAAATTTTCTGGTATTCTTAATTTATAGAAGTGAAATGTGCAACTTTAAAGATGAAACTTTTTGCGAGAAAGGATTTAGTAGTAGAGTAGTCCTACATTAGACAAGGTTCATGTCAATTGTTTTTAGTGATGATATTTGTGTTAAGAAGCGTGGGGCAAAATTCAACGCTTTTTAGAATATCACGCCACACAGAGGATTTTAGGTATCACTACAAAGGTGAAAGAGAAGGTGAAAAACACAAGAAAAAAATGGATTTTTGATGCCAGGTGCGGGCCCTTGCTGAGGGGGTTTTATGCGGCCACTAGCTAAGACAGAGGCTACGCTCGGCCGCGCCCTTGAAGTCTCGAGGCCGCATGCAGAGTGAGGCGAGTCGTAACGCAAGGCGAAATCTTGCACGGCCGTGCGTGTCAGGGTGCTGGAGTTTGCGTTTTGCGATTTTTTGGGGGTTTGTTACCTATTCTTTTGTAAACATGTAAATAGATAGATTGGGTTCTTTTCTTTGTAGTGTGCTTTCTCAAAAATTGAGAGAGAGGCTTGCGAAAAATTCTTGAGAGAGTGTGTAATTTTCTTTTGTAAACTTCTTCATCATCAAAGTGAAGAAAGTGGACTCACATTGAGAGTGAATCACTATAAATTTCGTGTGTTCTTATTTATTTTTCGTTCTCAATAAAATTAGGGCTTTTAATTTGCAACAATTTGCTTCTCTGGAACAGAGGAATTGCTCTTTTCTTTCATTTAGTTCCGTAAGCAGATGTTTTGGTATTTTTAATTCAGTATGGTCTAACACTTGTCTGGTATACACTAGTTATGTTAATAATTGCATATATAGAACCGACTGGGATTAGCCCAACAACAGGAAGAAGGGGGAAAAGGAGGGGGGTTGTTAAGGGGCCTTAGGTCCCTAGGAAGTGTATATTAGGATTTATTTGGGTAAGGGGCAAATGGGTGCATATATACCCAAGAAAAAAAGTGCATATGCACACGGAGTCACATATTTATATAGTTGTATATTATAAAGACACAAACAAACACACGTGTGCGCGCACACGATGAAACCTTGGTATTTGGAACTTAGTACTAGCAGTTTCAAAGATACTCCCCAGACTAATGAAAGATCATTACACGCGATCATAACTGAATATCCATAAAATTACTAAATATCCATAAAATTAATTTGTGTTTAAAATTGATGTCAAATACTTGAGATTTTATTTACTTGACAACTACTTCATTATGGGTTAAGGCTTGTCAGAATTTGATAGGCCACTTGGCAACGTAGTTTAAACCACAAAGTTGGGATTTAAACCAACTTTGCTACTGTGTTTCTCTCACATAACTTGAATTGCAAACCAACTTTGGTTCAAACTTTTGGTCAGAACTATGTTCCCAAATGGCATAACTGTTTTTGCTTTATATTTCTTCGAAGTAGTAGGGTATGCTATGGTTTGACCTCAGTGCATAACTTTAACTAATGGAGAAGAGAAAGTAGATGAAAAAGGGTGATGTTTTGTGTGTGTGTCTCTCTAAAATAGTGTTGATAGCTAATGGAGGAGATGAGCTGGAGTTATTGTGGGTTTTTAGCTTGCTATATTGATTATTGAGTCCACGTTGACTGTATTAGCTTCCTTGAACAGTTAGGTAGCTTTTGATTAAAGATAAATTAATATTATTACATGCAGTTGTATTCTTGATTTTATTGTTGCTTCTTCCTTTTTCACTGTTCCTTATATTATGGATGAACTCGTCATGTTTGGAAGTCAGTGTTTGATCATATATTCATATTAAAAATGTAGATGAAACAATATTCTCTTGAGACTATCACAATTTCTTCGAATTTTAAGGCTGATATTTTGGAGCATTCCTAAGACAAAAGCTCTTGCTAATAATGTATTTGACTAGATTGCTCATTATAATATTTTGCATGTATCTAAATGTTGTTGTCCAATCATGATGCCAAAATGTTTCATTTTTGTGATTATGAGCTGAAAAGTCTGAACAGCAAAAGTCATATATGCAAAAAAATATGTTATTGCTATATTCAAAATTCTGAGTAGAACTTACTATTTTCTCAAAATTCTGAGTAGAACTTACTATTTTCATGTTGTGCTCTGGTGCTACATGTTATTTTCATGTTGTGCTCTGGTGCTACATGCAGAGAATTGAATAATTCTATTTTGAGTAACTTCAATTTTTTTCATACATTTCTAGAAACTATTCTTGTCCTATCATTTTCCACCTTCCAATCGCCAACTATCATCTTCTTGCATTTTTTCCTCCGATTTTCTCTAATGCGCGAGGGAACAATGCTTTAAGTTAGAAAATGAAATATGAGGCAGAGAATGTTTTAATTGCACGTTGCTGCACACAAAGTTGCAACTTAGTGGATCGTGTGTAATCTTGTAATTTAAGCGGATGCTGAATTCTTAGCATGTACCATTCTTGATGTCTTATTTAGCTACAAGGAATTTAACATATACTTTTAGGATGATCTTAAAAAAGAGTGTTTTAATTTTACAATTGTCCTCCTTAGACCATCTCTGATACAAAAGTGAATGAGTTGCACGGAGAGCCAATGATACTAAATGTAGTAATGTTCCAGTGGTAACACCTCCAATATAGTGTTAAAGTATCATGTCAATGCTAAAATTTACCATGGGTAGAACTCTCTCAATCTAGTGTGATATTTAGTGCCAGATTTAGCATATGCTATATTTGTTGCTAAATAGCATAAAGTATGGTACATGTCAACATTGATGTTTGATTTGGGTTTTACTATTTGTCTTTTCACCTAATAATTGCTATATTGTCATTTGCATGGATTTTAATTTTCAAGATTTAAAGTCCGCAATAGGGTCATTGTTGTGGCAAGTGAAGAAGAAAAACCAAAAAGTGAACAAATGTTAAATTTGATACTAATATATTTGCATTCGAAAAAGAAACAGTTTGCTGCTTTGCCAAATTTTAGTATTGGCATAATGATTTGAGGTTGTATTGCAGATGTTCTTAGCATGTGTCTTTGGGCTAATAGTTGGCACGAAGGACAGTGCTTGCTACAACTTAGGCATTTGGTAGAAGGACTGTGCAATATAGTCTAGAATCTTAAATAACCATGGACAAGAACTTTTCTGTCCACTTCTTTGTCCATACACCAGTTTTCCTTAACAATCAAAAGAGAATAGAGGAATTTGGAACCACCACCCCTTTTAGTTGCGTATATCAATAAGTTTACATCATGCATTACTCCAAAACGCGTAATATTTATTTTTGTTTAATCTTCATGAGATGAAGTTTCGTTAAAATCTCTCTGAAAGGAATAAATTACTTGTTGTGATGAAAAAGAAAGTGATATCTATCTCTAAATTTGAATTTTGTTGTTTAAAATTATTACAGCGCCGTTTGTTCTTGGATGCTTTAATGGTTGAGTGTAGTGGTTGGTAGTTGGATTTTAGAGGATGATAGAATAGTGGAAACTGTTAGGACGAAAAATGTATGTAAAGAAAGTTGTAGTCTGAAGAATTCAGCGTGCTTTTGGCATTGTAGCATTGGAGGAATACGTTAAAGCTGCATGCTAAATTTTAGCATTTTGGACAGTGGTACACTGATAAACCCATAGTTTGACCTTTTGCATTGTAGATGGTGTGAAAAGCCTTGCTTATTTAAAAAGCTAGCAATCCTGCTGTTGCATGAGGCTACAGGATTTCATTTGAAATAGTCTCAATTCTTAACATCATTAACCGAGGGTTCTTGTGATTGGTTTTGTGACATTTGGGGATTTTGTATTCGACTTGTTGGTTTCCAGAATTTTATCTGATTCTACTTGTTGGAGGTTTTGTTTTTGTAGCTAAAAGATGTTGATAGATATCCATTAAATCAGTCAAATGTTACTGAATTTCTGATTTTTTATGTTACGGTGCTTGGACTATCCGTGACTGTAATATTTTCAATTTTACATACACATACAGACATAAAAACGCATATATTGTTATACTTGTCTGCAGTTCTCATTTGTGCCTATGATGTGTTCTGACATTCTGATAACTATATGTTGCTTCTATGGCTATTCAGTGTGAGAATGGACACATAGCTTGCTCTTCCTGCTGCAGTAAACTTAGTAATAAATGTCCCTCTTGCTCGTGGCCCATTGGCTATAACCGTTGCCGGGCAATCGAGAAGGTCCTGGAATCAGTCAAAATTGCATGCCAAAACAAGCAGCATGGTTGCAAAGACATGGTTAATTACAGTAAGATAAAGGATCATGAAAAGACTTGCACATATGCACCGTGTTCATGCCCTCTTACTAGCTGTAACTTTGTCTCCCCGGCTAAGCAGTTATACCTACACTTCGGCAGTCAACACAAGGATTCTGCTGTGCTTTTTCAGTATAATCACACTTTTACCGTCACATTGAATGTGAATGACAAGTTTCTTGTACTTCATGAACGTAATGATGGTGTCATATTTGTCCTCAACAACGAAATTGAAATCCTCGGAAACATAGTCTCCGTTTATTGTATAGGGCCTTGCTCAGCTAGGGGGTTCTTCTATGAACTGGTGGCAAAACATAACGGAAACTCTGTCCGACTAGAGTCTTTCACGAAGCGCACTCAGAGCCGGGTTGACAACTCTCTATCTTCAGTGTACCTCCTTATTCCACCTGATTTTTTTGGTTCTTCTGGCCAGCTCAAGTTGGATCTCGTCATACAAGGTAACAATCGATCTCCTGCATGCTCTGAAATAAGTCTTTGAGGCTCCTTAATGCGAGTTAACTTTTCCAGTCAAGAGTTTATAATTTTATATTTTAGAAGATGACTTGTTTTCAAATATCGTATTAATGTGTCAAAGAATTATATTTTTCTTTATGTCTGCCTTTCGCGAGTTGTATTACTTTTATCTTCGACAAATACAAGAGCTTTACCAGGTTCTGTGTCGTTTGATTGATTGATTTTAGTATTCGTCAAACTTGACTAATTGGCGCTAACGGGCTAATTTTTGCTTGGCTGATGCTGAATCCTGAATAATTTTCAGGAACTATTCTTTATGTTCGATAAGTTCATTTAGCGAAAAGCAATTTTCGTTTCTTAATCCATATTGAGAACCTCAGCTGGTTGTCAATTTCTTGCTAAAAATTTTGGTGTGTAGAAGCAAAAGTCTTGCATGAGAAAGCTGCTTGAGAATGCCATATCCAGAACCTCTGCTAAGTCCGTTTGGTATGTGGATTTGAATTGATGTAGTTTTTAATCTAGATGGTTTCAATGATTGACTTTGAACTGGCGTTTACAGTTGCAAAAGTGTGAATAGGGAATAAAACATCATAGGTGAACCAATAATAAAGCATGTGAAATGGAGTTGTGGTTTTACTATATCAAATAAATTCAAACCATGTGAAGGCGCAAAGTTCTCTCCTAATTCGATTTTGTGTGGACTCAACTGTACCTCAGGGTTCAAAACCATTTCAGGAAATGTACATTCAATGCCAGTTTGAAGCGATTTGAAGCGATTTCTTGGGTTCCCTATGTGAGCTCATGTACCAAATGCTAACTTTGTGCTGCAACACAGACTCAAAATTCTATAATGTGTTTGGCAATTGTGGATAAAACTATAGTTGTGGTTATCAAATAGCATAAATCTTTTACATATTACAGTAAAAAGAAAAAAGTTGTTACAGTGTTTTAAACCATAACTATAGTTGTGGTTTGAGATGACGTTTTAGGGCTTGAGATGATGTTCTGTGTGGATTTTGGTAGGGGAAGAGTTGGGTGTTCTACTTCAAAATTCCAATTGGTAAAGAAGATTGTGCTAGTTCAAGAAATTGGAAGGGTCGGCGTGCGATTGTGAATCTGAGTAATCTGTACAAAGCTACTCCACAGTCCCAACAAAAAAAAAAAAGAAGGAAAAAAAATGCCTTTAAATCATGGGCACAAAAGTTTATGTCCAAGATTTAAGTAGAAGTAAAAGATCCAAGAAGATACTTTAGACACATCCAAGGAATTTGAGGTTTTCAGGTCCTCGTCCATTAAAGAATTTAAAAGAGGGGTAAATTACATTGATAACCTATGTATTTTACTAAAATTACAGAGACACTTCTTGGACTAAAACTAATCATGCTAACACCTTTAAGTTTAACTCTGTCAACTTTTTATATAAAGTGACAAAAGTACCCTTTGAATCTAAACCATAGATTTGAAATCATCAAATCATAGCCGTTTATTTGTTTTTTTACCCAAAAAATTCAAAATCAGCCAAAAAAAAGAAAACAAAAAAAACAAAACATTTGATACAATACCCCAAAAAATTTCAAAATCAGAAAAAAAGGCAAACAAAATAACAAATCACAAAACTCAACCTCCCTCATCCCCTCCCCTCCCAAACTTGCTAGTCTTCCCACCGCCTGCGACCCTAGACGACCCCGCCATCAGGCCCAACAACCCCTCGCCCCCTTCCCGTCAAGCCCAACCCGCCCATGGCCATTCCGTCACGCCCAACTATTCCGCGGTCGTTTTAGACGAGCCCAGCCCCTTCTCCCCTAATCCTGTCGAGCCCAGCCCCATCGCCCCCTATTCTCGTCGAGCCCAACTACCTGTCAGCCACCTCCTAGTAGCAACTAGCCACCCTGCGCATCCCCAACAATCGCCATCCGACCTCGTCGTGCCCCTACACTAGCGCTTCCCCACACTATTGCCACGCTTCCCATTGTCGTGCCCCACTCACAAGGGGGGTTTGTATATAATTTTGCCATAATTTTGTACTTTTTTTTAAGGGATAATTTTTTTAATCTTTTATGAAAAGATAGAGCATTAAGGGGGAATTTTTTTTTAGGTTTTGTTGAAATTAGTTATTTTATTAAAAAAATAACCATTTTTTAAAATTGCATTATTATCTTGTTGGAATTAGTTAGTTTTGGTTTTTATTGTAATTAATTTGTTTTAATTTTGTTTAGATTGAGGTGTGCTTATAATTAGTTTGTGTGGTTGTGCTTACTTTGAGGAATTTATTATAGGTTCTTTGGACTATGATATATTAATTTTATGTTTTATCTTATTCTAAACATAATTGTTATTTTTGGAGAAAGAGAAAAGAAAAAAAGTTAAATTTATCTTCTATCAGAGTGAAAGTTATAATTACAAGTTTGTACAAGTTGTTTGAACGTATTTTAATGCCAAAGAAGAGCAAAATTGTCATTTCATGCTATACAAACAGCTAACACTGTTTTTTAATGGATGAAAATACGTTTTTGATATTTTGAATAAATTTAATGATTAACTCATAATTAACTAATAGAGGGGATATTTCTGTAATTTTTTTTAAGTCAGGAGGTGTTAATATGATAAGTTTTGGTTCATGATGTGTCTCTGTAATTTAGGTAAAATACATAAGACGTTAGTGTAATTTAATCCCTGAAAGAAAGTTTTAATAAGCATATGATCATTCCCATCTGACTGAAATACCCTTTTTGTTTAACTACAAAAAAGTTAAAAGAGGTCCATTTCAAAAAGACAAAACGAAATGAAAGAGGAGTAAGACTTTAACTTGGCGATTTCCAAAACACGTTAACGTCACTGTAACTTTACCACAAGGCGTACACTTCAGCAGCTCTTTACTTCTTTACCCCTTCGATTAGACCCTACGTGTAGTGTGTCAGAAGTGCCACGTTAGTGCATGCGTTCCCATAAAATTAAGTACTCTGCTGAATTGTAGATTGCCCTTTCATTCCTTTTTTTTTTTCGGGGTTAATAGTTTTAATAATAAATTAATAGTCCGTTATTTACCAAAAAAAATAAAATTCTGCCAAATGCACGAAGAGGTAATTGTAGAAAATTTGGCATCTCGAGGACCCATTTTGTAATGTTTTAGAAAAAATCCAATCAAAATGAGATTTCTCCTATAACTTGGGGATTAAAAATGAGATTTAACTCAACATTTAACAATAAAAAGAAGTAGTGAGCTAACAAAAGTAATGAGAAATAAAAGGAAGACGACTAAGGAATATCTTTATTTAACAATAAAAAGAAAAAAATGAGCGAATAAAAGTAATGAGAAATAAAAGGAATACTACTAAGGAATATCTTTGGAGAAAACATGAGTATTTCATCAGTTTAAATCCCTTTATCTTGCATGCTCCGACTCTTTATTCCTTTTTCCCCTTAAATATCAAAATCCACCAATACATTCTAAGAATTTGAGGCTACTATAGCTGTCTCTTTTTGAATAATTTATTGCTAGTATTTGTGTCTAAGCAACGAACTTCAAAATGTTTGCTCAAAGTGGAGTTTGTTAAATGATAAAATAAGCTCTAAATTTAGTCCCTCTTGCAAAAGATTTCGTTTCATATTTCATGGTTGTGTGAGACTTGTGTTTTGGATGGGATGCTTTTACTTTAGACTTTTTGAAGAAATTAAGGCCTGTTTGGTTTGAGTATTTGAGTAGAGTATTTGAACGAAGATTTAAATTTTTGTGAGAGAAAATACTGTAGTAAAATGATTCACCAAACGAGCCTTATAATCTCTTTAATTTTGAAGTAGGGAAAAGTTTTAGTGGAGAACGGTAGAATTTTCCACCGATGGAGAAAGGAACAAGAGCCGTTGGTTTTTAGTCATGGGGCTGGCATTTGACAAGCCTTTAGTGAGTTAAATTAGGTGAGAACTAACATAAACACCGTTTGTAAGATGAAAACGACACTGAAGAATATAAACGATTCCATAGATTCTATTTTGTGTCTTTTAACTGTGTCTTTCAATTTTGTTTTTGAACAAAAAAGCAAGATTTTTTTTGTTTGGAAATTCTGGATTTTTGGAATTGGATATGGAGCCGTTGGAGGAGAGTAAGATAGGGTTGGAGGAGGCGGAGGAACTAATCCTGCGGTGGGACTCAACGGCGTCGGAGGAGGCGAGGGACAAGTTGATCTTCAAGGGCGGTTGTCTCGAGGTTGATCGTTACCTCCACGCCGTGGATCTAATCCAAGGCTCCATGTCCTCCGTCTCCATCTCCGACAACCAAACCAAGGGCAACATGGCCAGGCTCGAGGAGGAGTTTTGCAACATCTTGTTGATCCACACCTCCCTTACCGAGACCAATTCCCTCACTGATCCGAGCTCCTCCACTCATTCCTCTGCCTCCACCAGCGGCGGACGCGGCGGCGACGGTGATGGTGCTGACTTCAAGGACAATCCCGATGAGGACAAGGAAGAGGAGGAGATTCGAGCAACTGTGTGAGCTACAGGTCCGATCCATCAGTAGTATTCGCAAGATCAATTTGATACCGTTGGATGCCATGATTGATCTCCGGAGCGTCATGGAGTGGATGACCTCCGCTGGATCCTTGAGCAAGTGCATTCAGGTGAATAGCAGCGAGAGGAAATCGGCCGTGGATTCAAGTTTCAGGAAGCCGGGGATCACGATGCTTAGCATCGGTGACTGCGACACAATTCAGAGCCCAACGGCGTCAACTGCCTACCAATTTAACGTTACGACCCACTGCAGCCGAAAACACTTTACATAAAATAAGTAGTGGGGCCCACACTTGATCCATAAAACCAAGCTACCCAACCATTCCCCACCGATGCAGAATAATTGCATTCTCCTTTATAGACTCGCCCTAAATTTTATCAAAAATCTTTAAATTAACTATATGTTGCATAGTACCTCAAATATTCTTATGCCATGTTTGACATATTATATTGTATTATATTATATTGTATTATATTATATAGGGGTGAACAACGGACGAGTTTGCGGTTTTTGAGCGGGTGCGGAGCGGTTTTTTTAAGTGGCGGATTGACGATTAACCAACCCACAAACCGCCCATGGAGTGGCGGGCGGTTTCGGTTTGGGGGCGGGCGGGTTGGGCGGGTTGGGTCTACACTAATGTACAATATAATTTTTTGAGCTCTTTTTTATTAAAAAAAAGTGAAGAAAATTTGTAGAAAATATAAGACGATAATGTATGAAGCATTCTCAACAACAACCAAGTTTGACGCCTAAAGACAATAACCATATTCACAACAAATTAAGAAACATAATCATTCATTGCAACAAGAAACATCAACTATATATGAAGTGATGAACAAAGTCAAGAATTCTTGTTCTTCCATAAAACCTGTTCATTGGGTTCGAAAATAACAGGATACTATAGATGAAATGATGAACAAAGTCAAATGTTCTTTTTCTTTTTAAAGAATGAGGAGTGAGAGAGGTTTAGATTAAGATTTTTTTTTTTTTTTTTTTTAAGAATTAGGCGGGCGGGTTTGGGTTGAACCCACCCCCTAAAATTTAAAACCGTACCCGCCTGCCAACATATGTAGGCGGGCCGGGTTGAACCCGCCAATGGGCGGGTTCAACCGCATAGTCTTTTTTTTCGGGCGGGCGGGAGGCGGTTGCGGGGCGGTTTTTGTGCACCCCTAGTATTATATACAAAAAATACAATATAATATATATACAAATATAATATAATACAATACAGTGTGTTAAATAAACCTTTATTGAAATTTGAATGACTAGGACCTCGTGTATTTGCTCCGTTGTTATCGACTATTGTACTTTGTAACACTTTATCAAACTTGAGCATAATTTATGGAAAAAAAAATAAAAAATACAAAAGGGACTTTTTTAATTTGCAAAAATTTGAAGAGACAAGAACGCCAAATAAGTCATGGCAAGAAAATATTAATACAAAACAAAATAAATGGACAAACAAGATACAGTTTGTTCTTTATCCACAAAAAATAAAGAAGAAAGAGGAATACATATTTGTTGTTGTTAAAAATACATAATTACCAGTAAAGTCGGCAAGGAAGAAATTCCAAGTTATGACGACGTAACTATCAAGGCTTGTGAAGAGATCGGCCGGCAAGCAAAGCAGCTTCAATGAAAGGGGTAATATTGTCAATGACTTGGTAGACGTTACACTCGTTGCCCTCAAATGTGTGGCCTCCTGAGTGCTTCTTGACGTCTTCCATGCACTTGAGGAATTTTTGGCTGCATTCTTGGCTTAGATATTCGTCTGCACCATTACAAAGCAATTTGTTGTATAATGTTAATTTAAGTGTGTCGTCAAAATTATTTATTAAATATTTATAAAAAATATTGATAAATAATTACAAAGAAACAAATATATGCCATGTCAGCAAAATTATTTGGTTTATAAACGGAATTGAATGGAAGGAAATTTTTAAAACTGTTTTTTATAGATTGGATGTGTTTTCAACAATTTTGAAAAATTAAGGGACAACTTGAATTATGGTACATAGTTTGGGGTATTTATTAAATAATAAAAGTATTTTGAGAACACTAAAAATCTTTGAAAAGTAATTCATTTAAAATATGATAAATTTGTAAACCTTGATCCTTGGTAACGCAGTCTAATCAATAATGAAGCTTAATTAGTGAACAACAATTAGGGTTTGAAATATAAAAACTTAAAAAGCTCAGGGTCCAACCTACCAACCAATAAAAACTTTAGGGTGTGTTTGTGTAAAAATCTTGAGCAATTTTTGTCTATTAATTAATGTCCATTTGCCATTGGACCACAAGTACAATAAATTTTAAAATTTTGGTCCTTTTTTTTTTTTTTTTGCTGAAGTGAAAGGTGAGGTGTCTAAATTGTCAAATAGTAAAGGTTCAGAGTGCACCAAGGCATTTAAAAAAAAAAAAAAGTTTAGCCATTCTATTCACCTATTTATAGTTAATAGCAAATAAGTAAAAATTGGAAATTATCTTCCTTTTATCCAATACTATGAAGCAACTTTCATTTTATCATGTCAAACAACTATGAAGAACCTTAATAACCTTTCTCTCCCTCCCTTCATATCAGATGCTTCCTTCCATTCTCTCTCTCTCTCTCTCTCTCTCTCTCTTCTCTAACCAAGGACATTCTTAAAAGCTTATAACATCATAGCCAAGAGTGGTCCCCACCAACAAAGCACATGGAGGCACGTCTACTCACCTAATTTCAGCTTGAACTCGCTTAAGGAAATCACGATTCACAATCTCCAACCAGCCCAGCTACAACTCCATAAGGAAAAGATATTATAAATTCTAAACATACACAAGAACGCAAAGTTTGTCAAAATTTTGAAAGTTTCAGTTTTTTTGAGGATCCAAAATATCTTTACTGTAAAATGGGTTTGGACAGGATATCATGAAAATATAAGTGAATATCGATTGAAGTATCAATACCAAAAAAATTATAACACAATATGTACAAGATTTTGGTTGGTTAGAGAAATTTCGACAAAATTTTAGCAAAATTTCAGCTATGTGGGACATGTTAACTTTTAGCTTTTTTTTTTTAAAATATGATTTATCAGTATTTTACTCTCAATTATTGAGTGTTTATCTTGTAAGTTACTTTGCAGTTTATATAAGATATATTTGACATATTCTTCGTTATGTTTAACATTATTCAAATAATATGTCATGATTTGTATCGGATAGAATCTAATCGAGCGGGGATCTGATTTCCTATGGGGTTGTCTCCATTCCTGTCCATTCATGATAATTTGCCACGTGTCTTTGAAAGTGAACTCCCATTGGACGAAAAAATAACTAATTTTATACATGAAATATCATATTGACAAAACCATTCTCCCTTTCCTCTAACAGAGGTAAATTCTTCAATTCAAGCATGAATGGCACTGCTTAAAACTTAGTTTAATGATTTTTTTTTTTTTGGTATTTCCTCCCCTGAGCTTCTTGATTTACAGTGACTTTTACCTAATAAAGGGGACTTTTTCTTCCCACTAAAAGCTTCTCATATGTATGCTACAGGAATTTGGAAGGAATTTTGGTTTTTCTTTATTTTAATGGGTACTCCATTTAAATTATCTCGGAGTGTTCATGGAAAGAAAAAATAGGTCTCCCATTAGTTTTTTGTTTTATAGCTGGGGATAATTCTAACTCTATACCCTGTAGTGCCTTTTTTTTTTTTTTTTAATGATTAGGGCCTTCCTACACTTGGTAGTTGAGTTAGGTATCGAATTATTACTCTATACCTTATAATTGAGGTAGGTATGAAATTACTACTTAGTTACGCCTGCTACTACTTAATGTATACTCTTTTTAATTCTCTAATTAAAATTTTTCTTGTATTTTTTAGCATGTTGTTGTTCATATTTTACGTTATAAAAATTTCTAACTGTAACGTCCCGAAATTTATTTAATATTAATATAATGTAAATGATGAATTAGTGTGCCATAATTAAAGTTTTAACTTTAATTAGATTATTTGGTTGGATTTTTAGTTTTTGGTTGTTTTGTTAAATTGATGTGTTCAAAAGATTTCTTATTGATTTAAAATGATGTTTTGAGTTTTAAAACACAACAATTTGTAAAATGTTAAAAATACTCTGTTTTACAAAACCGTGGGCGGCACATGGTTTTCGCACAGTAAAACCGCCCACCGATTTTCTCTATTTATTTCTCTCTTCTCTCTCTCCCTCTTCATTCTCACGGGCTCTCTCTCTCTCTTCCCTCTCTCTCACTCGGCAGCCCCTCTCTCTCTCTCAATCTCTCTCTCAAATTTTTGATTTCCATTCGAATCCAAGCTTCGGAACAGCAAGGAGGAAGCTCGGGGACGTGATTCGGCGACCGAGAACGCGGATTGAAGCTTCGATTCGAGGTTAGATTCGAAATTTCTAAACTTTTTCAAAATTTTCAATTTTGTGTGTTTTTGAAATCTAAGTTTGTTTAAGCTTAGAAAACCGTGGATTTGTGTTAAATGAGCTTAGAACAACTAGAATCTAAACCTAGATTGAAGAAAAACGGATTGGATTCAAGATTTTTATTTTTCTCCTCTTTTTCTCATTTTCGGATTTTTGAAGATTTTGAGTTCAAATGTTGTTTAAATGATTCCAAACATGTTTTAGAATGTTTTTCTATCAACTATAGTTATTTTTCATGCCTGGGATTTGAGAAAAACAGGTTGGAATTCAGATTTGGATTTTGGGGATCGAGAAACCCGTGGCTGGGATTTCTGGATTTTCCCAGTTCGGCAGGCCGAAGTTCATGTTCGGCAGGCCGAAGTTCATGATCGGCAGGCCGGTGTTCTTCCGATCGGCAGGCCGAATCTGGGGACATGTTCGGCAGGCCGAACTTTGCTTCCGGCAGGCCGAACTGTACAGTTCGGCAGGCCGAAGCAGGGCGTCCGGCAGGCCGACCGAGGCATGAAAAATTTTGTGATTTTTACCCGATTTCACTGTTTTGAACCCTGATTTAAATCCCAACTTTATAGGATGATTTTAATGATACAAATGGCACACTAGGACATCATGAAATGATTTAGTAATATAGAATGTCTCGAACTAGATATTGATTGACTTAGTTTGTATCTAGAATCGTTCGTGGTTCCGTGGAGCTAACGTATAGCGGATCGGGATTACGGTGTGGGGTACCGGCACGAGTACTGAGGTAGGACTTCTATCCTATTTCTTTGGTAGCCTGGTTTTGAAATGATTTGGCTTTGAAAATGATTTCTATCAAATGTTTTCAACGGTTGTTTGAAAATGGTTTTATCGGTTATATTTTTATATACCGTGACATGAAATGAATTTCATAATGAATGTAATTGACAACACTCGGTAATTGGGTTTTGAATGATAATGATAATAAACACATGGGCATGATGCCATATCAGAGATCGGGTCGTGATCGACCTTGGGGGCAGGTCCCGAAACCCAGCTGGGCCACTACGGTGGTGATATCATGGTTTGCCTAGGTAAATGTAAACTGGTGTTTTGATTTGACGAGTAGACTGTTCTGTGTCAGAACGGTTCTACTCAATTTATTTATTTATTTATTCAAGTTTCTTTCTGTATAACTCCTGATAATGTTATGTTTCTTTGCATTAAATTATTTTATAAAACTTAGTCCTACTGAGCCTTTCGCTCATGTTTTATCTGTTTTAAATCCCCCCCCTTCTAGGTGGTTTCCCATTTAGGTTTGGAGAAGATTCTTCGGACCGAACTCAGGAGCAATAGGAGAATTTGTTTACATTCTGTATTTGTTAATCAAGGCATGTAAGACTTAACTTTATTTGTACTTGGACTGTAATTGTATTTGTGATATTGTCAGATCCATGTGTGTGCACAAGTTGTGGGTTGTGGAACCCATATTCGCGGTTTTTATTCAATTATTGTTATTTGTTTAATGATTTTAAATTCTTTATAAAATGTGGTGGAAATTCTTCTTTATTTCTTGCTTAATTGGATTTTTAAACCCTTAATTTCAAATAAACTCTCATTTAATTAATCTAAATATTTCGCCACGTCACCTCCCGTACTCCGGGGCGTGACAGAATGGTATCAGAGCTCAAGGTTATGAACCTTGGGAATTGTGCACACATAGGTTTGACAATGAAATACCTCTGACAGTCCAAATTTTGTTTTCAGAAGTGAGAGAATGGCACCTAGACGTCGCTCGACAGCTGACGCCGAGTTCGGAAATGATGAGGGCCTGATGAGGTCTATGATCGCGGCTTTCCGGCAGATGGCAGCCAGGACTAGACCGGAAGACTCCAGTGTTGGTAGTCGGCATGCTTTCTTTAAGGAATTTCGGCGGGCGTCTATTCCGACTTTTGATGGCAATGGGGATCCGCAGTTAGCTGAATATTGGTTGGATTCGATCTTGAAGCATCTTGATACCCTTGGTGTGCCTGAGGAGTATCGTGTGGAGTTTGCGGCGTATAAGCTCGAGGGTGGCGCTAACACCTGGTGGAAACAAACTAAGCGTCTGGAGCGCGGTGGTGATATCGGTTGGGACAAGTTCGAGGATCTGTTCTATGATCGGTATTTTCCGCAGGGATATAGAGATCAGAAAGCAGCTGAGTTTTATAGATTGCAGCAGGGTGATATGTCAGTTCGGGAGTACGAGGCAAAGTTTAGCGAGTTGGCTAGGTTTGCTCCATCAGCTGTGGCATCGGAGCGCGAGAAATGCATCAAGTTCCAGGAAGGACTCAAGGCTCCTATTCGGCGGCAGTTGGTTGCTCTACGGCTTAGGAGTTTCGGAGAGCTTGTGTCGTCGGCGATCTCCGTGGAGAATGATTACGTGCAGTATTGTGAGGATCGAGCCAAGGCTTCAGGAGGACCGCAGAGGAGTGGCAGGAAGAGCACTAGTAGTCGTCCAGCTCCGGGGAAAGGCAAGCAAGGCGGTGCGACCAGTGGCAGCAGCAGTTCGTCTGGCAGCGGGCGCAGCAACCCCTACAGCTTTCATTGTCATTTCTGTCAGCAGCCCGGACACATCAAGAGGAATTGCCCGATCAGGAGTGCTCGTCTTGGATCGCAGACCGGGGAGGATGCCAGTCGTTCATCTCAGCCTCAGCCTCAGACCCTACCTCCGCCTCCGCAGTACCCGCAGTTGCAGTATCCGCAGTTTTCTCCTCAGCAATTCTCATATCCGGCACGGGGACAGCAGCCGCAGTATTTTCAGCGCAGTGTTCCTCAGTATAGAGCTCCGAGTACCGGTAGTGTGCAGTCATCTCCATCTCAGCAGCATCGGCCGAGTAATGCAGGACCCAGCAATGTCGGTAGAGGAAAAGGGAAGGCGCCAGTGCAGGTTCATGCAATGGCATCTGGAGGGTCAGATTCTCAGACTGGTAACGCGGTTGTCGATGGTATGGTTTTGGTTTCTAGATCTCTAGCTCGCGTTTTATTTGATACCGGTGCCTCTCATTCTCTCATTTCGAGTTCTTTTGTACATGCCTTGGGATTAGAAGTAGAAGAGTTTAAGGAACCCCTAGTTATAACTTCTCCCTTGGGGCGGGTGTGTGTAAATTATGTGTGTAAATCTTGTAAAATAAAGATTGGGGATGAGATTTTGAAAAGTGATTTGATTATACTCCCCATGAGTTCCTATGATGTGATTTTAGGGATGGACTGGTTGTCCAGGTATAGTGCAGTTGTGGACTGCCAACTTAGAAAGGTGACCCTAGTGTCTGAAAGTGGGACGGTAATCACTTACCAGGGTGGTGGTGATTGGCTAATGAGTGAGCGTCTCATGAAGTCATGTTTAGGAGGGCGAAGGAATCTAGATTGTTTTGCTTTTCTTGCCAATCTGGATTGCGAGCCCTATGTTTCCAGTAGTAGTGTAGCGATTCCGGTGGTTGATGAGTTCGAGGATGTTTTCCCCGACGAGTTATCAGGGTTACCACCGAATCGGGAGATTGAGTTTGGTATCGAGTTGTTTCCAGGGACATCACCGATTTCTATGGCACCTTATCGGATGGCGCCGGCAGAAATGAAGGAATTGAGGAGGCAACTTCAGGAGCTTGCTGATAAAGGATATATTCGGAATAGCACATCTCCGTGGGGAGCACCAGTTTTGTTCGCTAAGAAGCACGATGGGACTCTCAGGTTATGTGTGGATTATCGGCAGCTGAATCGTGTTACGGTGAAGAACAAGTATCCCTTGCCTAGGATTGATGAGCTATTTGATCAGTTGGGAGGTTCGCGATACTTCTCAAAGATTGATTTGCGGTCAGGTTATCATCAGCTCAGAATCAAGGAAGAGGATATTCCCAAGACAGCTTTTAGGACTCGGTATGGGCACTTCGAGTTTCTGGTTATGTCTTTCGGGTTGACGAATGCTCCAGCAGCTTTTATGGATTTGATGAACAGGATATTTAGGCCATATCTGGATCAGTTTGTGATCGTGTTCATCGATGATATTCTTGTGTATTCTAAGACTTGGGAGGAGCATGAGCAGCATCTTCGGGTCGTGCTTCAGACTTTGCGGGAGCACCAGTTGTATGCTAAGAGGGAAAAATGTGAGTTCTGGTTGACTGAGGTCAAATTTCTGGGTCATGTCATTTCGGAGCATGGTATTTCAGTGGATCCATCCAAGATTGAAGCTATATTGGAGTGGGAACGACCAAGGAATGTAGCGGAGATTCGCAGCTTCTTAGGTCTTGCTGGATATTACAGGAAATTTGTAAAGGACTTTTCGAAGATTGCAGCTCCGTTGACGAGATTGATCAGGAAAAACGTCAGGTTTGAGTGGGATGAAGATTGTGAGTCTGCTTTTCAGGAATTGAAGAACCGGTTGACTTCAGCTCCAGTATTAGTTATTCCTAGTAGTGAAGAGCCGTATGAGGTTTATGCTGATGCTTCAGGGCGCGGACTTGGATGCGTGTTGATGCAGCATGGACGTGTGGTTGCGTACGGATCGAGACAGCTACGACCTCACGAGCGAAATTATCCTACTCACGATTTAGAGCTTGCAGCGGTGATCTACGCGCTGAAGATTTGGAGATGTTACTTGTATGGAGCATCGTTTCAGGTCTTCTCCGATCACAAGAGTTTGAGGCATTTGTTCACTCAGAGGGATCTCAACTTGAGGCAGCGCAGATGGGTGGAGTACATGGAGGATTATGATTTCGCGTTGCAGTATCATCCCGGGAAAGCTAATGTGGTAGCGGACGCGCTTAGCAGAAAGTCTTCAGGGATTCTCGCTTGTTTGATTTTTGAGGACTGGAGCAGGGATGCGACAGTGAGTGAGTATCGGCTACAGTATCATGACGACGGTGATCGAGTTTTGTTGTATCACGTGGAAGCGACTCCAGCTCTTGTTCGGATGGTGAAGCAAGGTCAGTGGCAGGATCGACATTTGCAGGGGATTTGGTCGCGGATTCAGAACGGGGAGCAGTTCGAGGAATGGAGCGTGCATGCAGATGGATCGTTGTACTTCCGGGAGCGTCTTGCAGTTCCAGTTATCGCCGAGGTGACGAAAGCCGTTCTAGATGAAGCTCATAGGTCTCAGTTTGCTATTCATCCGGGGAGCACCAAGATGTATCGTGATTTGAAGAGGCACTATTGGTGGAGAGGCATGAAGAAAGATGTTCGCGAGTACGTGGCCAAGTGTTCGACGTGTCTTCAGGTGAAAGCCGAGCACCAGAAGCCTGCAGGTCAACTTCAGCCGCTTCCTATTCCAGGGTGGAAATGGGAGCATGTGACGATGGATTTCCTCACAGGTTTGCCGAGGACGGAGCAGCGGCACGATGCAGTTTGGGTTGTGGTCGACAGGTTGACGAAATCGGCGCATTTCATTCCGTTTAGGTCGACGTGTTCCAGGAAGATTCTCGGGGAGTTGTATATGCAGAACATTGTGAGGTTGCATGGAGTTCCTTTGTCCATCACCTCTGATCGAGATACCAGGTTTAATGCTAAGTACTGGAGGAGTTTTCAGGAGGCTTTGGGTACGGATTTGAACTTCAGTACGGCGTTTCATCCTCAGACTGATGGGCAGTCTGAGCGGGTTATTCAGGTTCTCGAGGATATGTTGCGTGCTTGTGCGTTGGACTTCAGCGGGAATTGGAAGCAATATTTGCATTTGGCGGAGTTCGCGTACAACAACAGTTATCAGGCGAGTATCGGTATGGCACCATTTGAGGCGTTGTATGGGCGACCGTGTCGGTCACCTGTGTGTTGGGCCGAGCCGGAGGATCGAGTTATTCTTGGGCCAGATGAGATTCGTGACAGCAACGAGAAAATCGCGGTGATTCGGGATCGATTAAGAGCAGCTCAGAGTCGACAGAAGAGCTACGCGGATAGGAGACGTAGACCTTTAGAATTCGCGGTTGGAGATTTTGTTCTCTTGAGGGTGTCACCTCGTAAGGGAACCATGCGGTTCGGAGTGAGTGGGAAGCTCGCGCCGAGGTATATTGGGCCGTTCGAGATCACTCAGCGTGTTGGTGTGGTCGCTTATCGGCTTGATCTTCCGCCCGAACTTTCTCATGTGCACGATGTGTTTCATGTGTCTATGCTTAGGAAGTGTCCACCTGAGCAGGGTAAGATAGTATCGTTTCGCGATGTGCAGGTTCAGGAGGATACGACGTACGAAGAAGTGCCGATTCAGATCATCGACCGGAAAGTGATTAGCTTGCGTCGTCGTGAGATACCGTTGGTAAAGGTCGTGTGGCAGCACCACGGGGTTGATGAAGCCACTTGGGAATTAGAGTCGAGTATGCGGGAATTGTATCCGCATTTGTTTTGCTTTTGAGATGAGTTGTAAATTTCGAGGACGAAATTTCTTTTAGGGGTGGAGAGCTGTAACGTCCCGAAATTTATTTAATATTAATATAATGTAAATGATGAATTAGTGTGCCATAATTAAAGTTTTAACTTTAATTAGATTATTTGGTTGGATTTTTAGTTTTTGGTTGTTTTGTTAAATTGATGTGTTCAAAAGATTTCTTATTGATTTAAAATGATGTTTTGAGTTTTAAAACACAACAATTTGTAAAATGTTAAAAATACTCTGTTTTACAAAACCGTGGGCGGCACATGGTTTTCGCACAGTAAAACCGCCCACCGATTTTCTCTATTTATTTCTCTCTTCTCTCTCTCCCTCTTCATTCTCACGGGCTCTCTCTCTCTCTTTCCTCTCTCTCACTCGGCAGCCCCTCTCTCTCTCTCAAACTCTCTCTCAAATTTTTGATTTCCATTCGAATCCAAGCTTCGGAACAGCAA
Source organism: Artocarpus heterophyllus (assembly GCA_025403435.1). Taxonomy (NCBI): domain Eukaryota; kingdom Viridiplantae; phylum Streptophyta; class Magnoliopsida; order Rosales; family Moraceae; genus Artocarpus; species Artocarpus heterophyllus. The sequence goes on along the minus strand of CM046348.1, from coordinate 10,121,882 downwards.
GGAGGAAGCTCGGGGACGTGATTCGGCGACCGAGAACGCGGATTGAAGCTTCGATTCGAGGTTAGATTCGAAATTTCTAAACTTTTTCAAAATTTTCAATTTTGTGTGTTTTTGAAATCTAAGTTTGTTTAAGCTTAGAAAACCGTGGATTTGTGTTAAATGAGCTTAGAACAACTAGAATCTAAACCTAGATTGAAGAAAAACGGATTGGATTCAAGATTTTTATTTTTCTCCTCTTTTTCTCATTTTCGGATTTTTGAAGATTTTGAGTTCAAATGTTGTTTAAATGATTCCAAACATGTTTTAGAATGTTTTTCTATCAACTATAGTTATTTTTCATGCCTGGGATTTGAGAAAAACAGGTTGGAATTCAGATTTGGATTTTGGGGATCGAGAAACCCGTGGCTGGGATTTCTGGATTTTCCCAGTTCGGCAGGCCGAAGTTCATGTTCGGCAGGCCGAAGTTCATGATCGGCAGGCCGGTGTTCTTCCGATCGGCAGGCCGAATCTGGGGACATGTTCGGCAGGCCGAACTTTGCTTCCGGCAGGCCGAACTGTACAGTTCGGCAGGCCGAAGCAGGGCGTCCGGCAGGCCGACCGAGGCATGAAAAATTTTGTGATTTTTACCCGATTTCACTGTTTTGAACCCTGATTTAAATCCCAACTTTATAGGATGATTTTAATGATACAAATGGCACACTAGGACATCATGAAATGATTTAGTAATATAGAATGTCTCGAACTAGATATTGATTGACTTAGTTTGTATCTAGAATCGTTCGTGGTTCCGTGGAGCTAACGTATAGCGGACCGGGATTACGGTGTGGGGTACCGGCACGAGTACTGAGGTAGGACTTCTATCCTATTTCTTTGGTAGCCTGGTTTTGAAATGATTTGGCTTTGAAAATGATTTCTATCAAAATGTTTTCAACGGTTGTTTGAAAATGATTTTATCGGTTATATTTTTATATACCGTGACATGAAATGAATTTCATAATGAATGTAATTGACAATACTCGGTAATTGGGTTTTGAATGATAATGATAATAAACACATGGGCATGATGCCATATCAGAGATCGGGTCGTGATCGACCTTGGGGGCAGGTCCCGAAACCCAGCTGGGCCACTACGGTGGTGATATCATGGTTTGCCTAGGTAAATGTAAACTGGTGTTTTGATTTGACGAGTAGACTGTTCTGTGTCAGAACGGTTCTACTCAATTTATTTATTTATTTATTCAAGTTTCTTTCTGTATAACTCCTGATAATGTTATGTTTCTTTGCACTAAATTATTTTATAAAACTTAGTCCTACTGAGCCTTTCGCTCATGTTTTATCTGTTTTAAATCCCCCCCCTTCTAGGTGGTTTCCCATTTAGGTTTGGAGAAGATTCTTCGGACCGAACTCAGGAGCAATAGGAGAATTTGTTTACATTCTGTATTTGTTAATCAAGGCATGTAAGACTTAACTTTATTTGTACTTGGACTGTAATTGTATTTGTGATATTGTCAGATCCATGTGTGTGCACAAGTTGTGGGTTGTGGAACCCATATTCGCGGTTTTTATTCAATTATTGTTATTTGTTTAATGATTTTAAATTCTTTATAAAATGTGGTGGAAATTCTTCTTTATTTCTTGCTTAATTGGATTTTTAAACCCTTAATTTCAAATAAACTCTCATTTAATTAATCTAAATATTCCGCCACGTCACCTCCCGTACTCCGGGGCGTGACACTAACTCTATATGTGTATCACATATAGTTAAACTAGTACTACACTCTATACGAGAAGAAAGTATGACCTACTAAAAAGATAATTATACCTCCGCTCTTCCATCCTTTTAAAGTGACTTCTAAATTGAAGACAGTCTCCTATGAAAATGCTAAATTTAAAGTGCGTCAAAATGGGTCGGGCCAAAGAAGCTGACATAGGCTAACACGCTCAAACACAGGCACAACACAACATGACACAATTATTAAATGACTCTAGCCTAACATAATTAATTAAATAGACCAGGTTTGATGTGACTTTTAGGTATGAAATACATTAAGGGCATGATAAAGGCTTGGGCATGAACACGACAAGTGGCACGACAATAACACGACACTCTTAGTCTTTCTTAACAAAATTTATATCTTATTTGAATTTTTCAATGCTTTATTTTGTTGTAAGTTAAAATTTTCTATTGTGCTCAATGCTTAATTTTCTTGTTTACTTATGATTTTTCTATTGGGAATGATAAGGGAATAATGAAAGCACAAGCACGTTAAGGAAACGATACAACATAAATGGGTCGCGGGTTGGATTTGACGCCTTAAATCATAAATAGGCACGGTTTAACATGATACGATGAATAAATAAGCCGGCCCAAAGCACAATGTAAAAGCATAGTTGGACTCAATTTAATGGGCTGGACCAGACCAGCATGCATTTTGTATTTTTGGGGGGGGGGGGGGGGTTTGTTCTCCAATTGGTTAATATATGTGTGATATGGTTACGGCCCATCTAATACATTTACTTATTAATTTATTTTTTAGAAAAAAGAAGCAAGTGATATCAGTATTGAAGTTCAAGATTCATCCTACTTATACATGCTAAATTATGCAAACTTTTATTTAATACTATATATATTTGGATTGTAATTGAGTATATAGTTAATCATGTAACTCCAAGTCAATCAAGTTAAACATGTCGACCAAAACACAATAAATTAATCGTGTAAATCGTTTCAACATAATTCTAACAAAAGTCCATTTATAGCAAATACAAACTGTTTATTCAGTGCGAAGCGCAAATCGTAATATCTAATGTCATGCTCCAATTTACTATTGTAGGAGAAGAAATGAAGTATAGCCAAAAAATAAAAATAAAAATAAAAATAAAAAAACGACACCCCATTGTAACCACAAATCGTATTTTGTTGTATAATAAAATTACCAGTAAATCCATAAAAAAAAAATGATAAGATCATGTGGATAAAGAAGAACTCACTGTTCTTAGATTCAACACATTCATCATGCCTCATACAACATTTGTCGAGAGCATCACAAGGCTTCTGCCCCGGGCATCCGCTGTACGACACCCCACAGTACTTTCCATATCGCAGCAATGGAGGTGCTTTTATTATAATTAATATATAATTCCACAAAGACCAAAACCAAAAAAAAAAAGTTATTTTTTATTATAATTAATATGATTTTTACACAAAAACAATTCTATTTAAGCCATGATTATAACCCCGTTATTAATAAAATAGTAAAATTCAATATAAAAAATACACTATATATTAAACTGGATTTACAATTTTATGAGTTGAGGGTTATAATCTCGTAGCGATAAAAATGATTTTTTTTTTTTTACCAAAATAATATTCGTGTATATATGTACCTGAACAGAACGCTGACTCGCATTTTTTACTGCAAATGTTTTTGTTCCACTGAAAATTGTCAGATATTGGCTGCAAATATTAATAGTGATTAAACCACTTTTTATCAAAACGTAGAAATTAGATAAATACACAAAAAATTGAGTTATACATTCAGAGCAGACCTCAGTACTGATGCCGATGTTAAGGGCTTGAAATGCTGGGATATAATTAGAAGAGAAGAAAACGACAATGGAGAAGCAAGAAACGACATGTCGTTGAGCAACCATTTTGCAACTGGAAATTAATTTGCTGAAACCCGGCTGCAGAGGATCTGCGTTGGTTTTCGGAGCTCTAAATGACGTATATGGAGGAGAAATCGAATGATGGCAACCGGAGGAGGGGAAAATATTGGCGTGTTTTGGCCGTCTAGTATTTAATTAATATGATATATACAATGGCACACAATACATATATATATATTGAAAAGTTGCAGAAGCAAAACAACTCTGCAACTAAATTTGATTAAAAAATGATAAAATAACAGAAGTTCATATTTTAATACCTAACAAATCCTTGAAGGATCCGAAGAACCAACTAAAAATAAATTCGATGAAAAAAATCTTAAATGAACATATTTTGAAAACAATTTTTTTTTTTTTTGAAAGAAAGAGTAAAATATCATATTCAGGTTAGAACTTAGCAGATAATGTTATGTAGTTTTAAAATGTGTAATTTGTAATATATCATTAGAAATTGACTAATATCTCATGAGAAATTGAAAGTAAAAACCTAAAATACTTCCTTTTGTGTTATCCTTCGTATCTCTTATCTTCTTCCCTCATTGGTACTGCCAGCGACATGTAAATTCAATATTTATTAAAAAATATCATATTTATAGTAAATACAAAAATTCACCAATTATTTTGCCAAGCCGTTGGCGGCTGGAAAATATAATATTAACCATCAAATACTGTATTTACTGTATAAATACAAAAATTTACTAACGACTTTGTTGAATTGCCGGTGACCAGGAAGTACAGTATTACTCAAGAAATATTATATTACCGTGCAAATATAAAAATTCATCAGTGACTTCATTGGATCGCAGGCGGCTGAAAAATACCGTATTAACCTTTTAACACTATATTACAATGTAATTATAAAATTTCTCCAGTAGCTTCACTGGACTGCCAGTGGTTGAAAAATATAGTATTACTCTAGCAATATTGTTTTACTATGTAAATATAAAAATTCACTGGTGACTTTGCTAGATTGTCGACGGCCAAAAATATATTATTAACCTTATAATATTGTATTACAGTGTAAATATAAAATTCCACCAGCGATTTCATTGGACCACCGGCAGCCAAAAATACAGTATTACTCTTGTAATACTGTATTACAGTGTAATTTATAATATATCATCAGAAATTGACTAATATCTCATGAGAAATTGAGAGCAAAAATCCCAAAATACTTCTTTTTGTGTTATCCTTCCTTTCTCTTACCTTCCTCCCTCGTTGGTACTGCCAGTGACCTGTAAATTCAATATTTACTGAAAAATACCATATTTATAGTAAATACAAAAATTCACCGATTACTTCGCCAATTCGCTGGCGGCCAAAAAATATAATATTAACCGTCAAATACCATATTTATTGTATAAAAACAAAAATTTACAAGCGATTTCGTTAGATTGCCTATGGCCGGGAAGTACAATATTACTCAAGAAATATTATATTACCGTGCAAATATAAAAATTCATCAGCGACTTCATCGGATGGCAGGCGGCTGAAAAATATCTTATTAACCTTTTAACGTTGTATTACAATGTAATTATAAAATTTCTCCAGTAGCTTCACTGGACCGTCAGTGGATGAAAAATACAGTATTACTCTAGCAATATTGTTTTACTATGTAAATACAAAAATTCATCGATGACTTTGCTAGATTGCTGACGGCCGAAAATATATTATTAACCTTATAATATTGTATTACAGTGTAAATATAAAATTCCACCAACGATTTCATTGGACCAGCGGCAGCCAAAAATACAGTAAAATTTTACCGATGACTTCAACTGACCACCGGTGGTTGAAAAATACAATATTGGCCTAGTAATATTATATTAACGTGTAAATACAAATATTCACCGACATTATCACCAAAAAAATATGGTATTTCATTGTTAATACTGTGTTACTAGATCTGAAAAAACACAAACACGCACACTCTCACTAAACAAAAACACTACAAAAAAAATACAGATCACAACTCTATATATAATTAGATCAGAACACCAAAATATACAGGTCACAGCATTACGAAAAATCCAATCAAAGCACAAAAAAATACAGTTCACAGCTCCATATATAATCAAATCACAACTACTATACCCTTAGAGGTTTGTTTAGATTCTTCGAAGTGGACCCCTGCTTTTGAGTGATATTCTAGAGCTGTCTCCTCTTGTTTCTCTTTCGTTCGTTTAATATCACTTCTTATTAGCAAAAAAAAAAAAAAAAAGTTTACCACACCAAAAATATACAGATAGATCACAACATTACACAAAATCCAATCAAAGACAATGTAGATCTGACGCAAGTTGCCATATAAAAACTACAGGTCACAACTCTATATGCAAAAAACATACACAAAAATGAAAAAATCATATCTCCATGAAAGTCCATCCCAAAAAGAAAAAAACACCTGAAAATAAGATCTCTACTGGCAAAACACACCAATTGCAAATATGAAGCAAGTGGCAAAGCATGTGCCTGCTTCGGCCATGTCGGAGCAAGTGGCAGTCTTTGATTGTGGATCTGGCAGTGTCAAAGAAGGAGATCCACACCGATGAAGCATCACCGTCCGAGAAGAAGGCTGTGAGCTCAAATCGTCTTTGACAGCACCTGTGTCGCCATCACCTTCTTCGTGCAAGGAAGTTGTGAGCTCAATGTGTGCCAGCACGAATGAGGATCTCGAATAGGAGAACCAGATTGAAAGAGATGAGAGAACTCACCGCGACTTCAACCTCCACATGTAACGCCCCCTTACGGGCGCCATAGGGAATGTTACTTTTACTGTTCAATTTAATAATTACCGATAAGAAGTTTAAAACAATCAACAATACTCAGAAAAATATCCTTATTTGTTTCAAAAAGTAAAACTAAGAAACCAAAATCTAGAAACACAATTTTGTATTCAACAAAACATAAGTTCAAAAGAACATATCACAAACAGAACTGAGTCTCAAACAAATAAAAATGCGTAACATAATATGTCAAATTTTTGTTTAAGTTTAAATTCCTTTTATGACATGACTCCTTTTTCAATCTGACACTCCTTGCATACACACCCGTCCTCATCCTCCATTCTAGTCAACCTGCATCTTATCATTGTCTGCAACATGATATAAACTAAGTAAGCATAAGCTTAGTAAGTACACATTCCTATCTCACAATATAAAACATTTCATAAAAATCATTACATAAAATCGTAATCGTAATTGTAATCATAGTAGTGCACGAGGCACACTTTTATGTAGAACATATCTTTTTATTTAAACTTCCATATTAAAACATTATTCATTTTATCTCTAAGAGCCCAAGCGTTGCAACATTAACATTATAGGCGTATAGTCATGAGAGGAGTGGGGTGGCTAGTCCCAAACCAAACATGACAAGTCCAAACCTTCGGGACATAATAAATATAAACATAGGGTGTGCAACATTTAATTAAGTGATACATGTATATAGATATACTTTTAATATATCTCATTATTGAAACATTTGTTAAACCTTCTTCCTACAACAAAAGTTTTCATGAGAATATCATATGTAAAAGCAAACTTTAAAAATTATCATAAAATATATTCTCAAAACTTTTTCGTAAACTTTTATCGTGTTAGAGGTGAGAATATATTTTCTTTAGTTGCTTGCTTACTAAACCTTAAATCAGGCGACGTTGCTGTGGTTCTCAGTGTCCTCGCCTTTCAGAGTGTTCATGTCAATGATTCATATAATACATAAAATTAATATTTATATTCATGATATCATTTTATACTATATTGCACCATCATACATCATTCTTAACGAAACAAAGTATCTTTAAGTCACAAACATGCACTTAGACTCAAGAAATATAAAGATAGAAAACTTGAACTTTAATCACTTAAAGAATTAATCTCAGCTTATAAGCATGAATAAAGTGTAAGAATTATTCCATAACATAGCTAACATATATAAACATCACTCAAATTTTCTTTTCTTGAAAATATTAATTAAAAATACCTTTTTCTAATTTTTAAAATATTCAAGTAAATCTGCCAATCATAAAAACTGATTGACCTTCAAAGATTCATAACCCTATATCTTTTAATTCACATTCAATTAAAGCATAAATATTTACAAAAATAAAGTTAACATATATATATATATATATATATATATATATAATGCTTAGATTTTGTTTAGCTATAAAAATTTCATTTGATGTTTAAACATAGCTAACAAATATAAACATCACTCAAATTTTCTTCTCTTGAAAATATTAATCAAAAATACCTTTTTTTAATTTTTAAAATATTCAAGTAAATCTGCCAATCATAAAAACTGATTGACCTTCAAAGATTCATAACCCTATATCTTTTAATTCACATTCAATTAAAGCATAAATATTTACAAAAATAAAGTTAACATATATATATATATATATATATATAATGCTTAGATTTTATTTAGCTATAAAAATTTCATTTGATGATTAAAATAAATCATATTATCATTATTTGTTAGGAATGTATTAAATAAGGACAATATAGTTTGTACTTTGAAAATGGTGCTGAAAAAAAAAGGAATATTAAAGTCAGAAAATTCTTTGCGAAAGTGTTGTGTGTAGCCTTTCTTTTTCCGCAAAAGATAGTAAACAAGGCACGCACCAAAAGTTGAGTATCACCATTTCCTACTCCAAATTTTCTTGTATGTTTGGCTTATCTAATCATATACCTAAGAATGATGCCTTTTTCATTGATGCATATTTTCTGTTTACACTATTTTTATATTAAATTACTAATAAACTCGTACTGTTTGTATATTTTATATATAACAGAGTCAATGAGAAAGTTAATTCGTTTGAGTGATGGTGGACCTTGTTTAAATTACATGGTTTGTACTACAAGTAAAGGAGAATGTTTGAATGAAACTCAGAACAAGTCTACATGCTTTTGCATTAGACAATTATAGTTAACATATTTGAAATTATCTCTATTATCTACAATAATGTCACCAATTATGTGTTTTTAAAAAGCATGACAAATTATATTGTTTTTCATCTACGTTGAAAGTAATACCACAGTATATGTGCTCGTGCGTTTAATAATTCTATTTTAATCTCCTCCTCCTCCTCCTCTTTTTTTTTTTTTAATGTTATTATTATATGTTTAAAAGAAAATAAGGCAATATTTAGAACCAGGGTTGTGGTAAAAATCTAAAGAATATTCTATGAAATTTGTCAAATACAACATTTGATTTCGGATTTTTTAAAATAAAAAAATACGACCCTTTTAATGAGTTAAATTTTAAAAAATACTTATAATTCCCTTAATAACTAGTATAAAGGTTTTATTTTAAACATTAACCATCATAGATAACGATATAGACCTTTGAAATCAAGAAATTCAATTATTTGATAGAAAAAAGAGTGTGTTCCAAAAAGATGTAGAGAAGAAACAAAAAGCATTTTTGGTTTCTCAGTTTCTGCCTCTCTCTTTTTTCATGCTCCTCGTCGTCATCATCATCATTAGGGGCGAAGATAGAAAAATTACTCAGGGAGACAATGCATATACTTATATTATCAACAAAAATTAAATGAAGGAGATATAGAATTTTGAGGGGCAAAATTAGGGGGAGGAGGGGAATATAATTTAAGAGGAGATGGAATATAAATTTTATGAAATTTTATACATTAATGAAAGAAAAATGTTCAGAAGGCATCTATGTGTAGCTCCGCCCCAAATCGTCGTCGTCGTCAACAACTACTACTACAATAGCAACAAAATGCTTTTATGTCTCTTTTTTCATTCTCATCGTCACCATGAGCAACAACATCATCATCATCATCTTCATCATAATGCCTGAATCCACCACCACCAACAACAACAGCAGCAACAACAACAACAACAATAATGACAACAAAATGTCACACCATAAAAATCAGTAAAATATTCATTTTATTTCATTATTAAGTCATCTCCAATGCAATACTAATGTCAATGTCATGTTTGCCACAAAAAAAAGTGTGAAAATAACATATTTGTTATGTTATTTTATTCTATACTTTGTGCATAATGCAATTTTAAATGTCATATTTGTCTTTTTTCATAATTATTAAATCTTGAAACATCTAAAGTAAACTTTTAATATTAAAACAATCAAAAAGTGAGAATATTGTAATTATTAAAGAAAAAATCAATCTATTAACCAACAGAAATCAAATGCCAAATTTTCTACATGCTAAACTTAAAGGCAAATTTTTAGCATATACAAATTTAGCATTAAAAAGGCATAATATTGGAGAGTGTTCTTTTACACATAAATGTTAAATTTGCTGTTAAGACATCAAGTTAATATTGGATTAGAGATGTTCTTAATTTATCAAATTTGGAAGCAAGAAATTGAAGTTTGGATCTCTTTAAGTACTCCAAAAGTTCCTCCATGTGTAATTTCAAGCTTTCCCTATCCTGCTATTGCTTATGCACTACAAGACACAAGTTTGCACTTGGCAAATGGATTCAAACTCATGCTGTAATGTAAAGCAAAAGTATACTATAATAGAACACTCTCACATGCTATATTATTTGAGTTTAAACTTATAAGTTTGAACTCGTTTGCCAAACACCTAATAAATTGATTAGCATTAATAACATCAAAAATAGCATTTAAACCTTGGAGTTCCAAGCATCAAAATGAAACTCATTTTGAGTCTATCTATTTTATGGTTTTAGGAATTGGAATTCTACTTTCGCTAATAGTTGAAGGAGTTCAAGCAACGTCAATTCTTTTACATGTTTGCTCATCAGTAGAGCTAAAAAAAAGCTCTCATTCTTGCCTTCCGATAGAAATAATTTGTCCCATGGGTAAAAGTGGCCTGAGACTTAATCCTAATTAGGTTCTTGATGAGGCTTAAAAAATACACATTTTTTAAAATTAAAATCAATTATTTTGCATCTATGTTTCTCGTTAAATTCTTTACTTAAAGCATTTGTGTGTTTATTAGTAATTTAGTGTTTTTGTAAAAAATATGTTTAAAATCATGTTTTTAATATGTTTTTATGTTTATAAATTAAATTAGGTTTTTATATAATATTTTAAGTGTTTTTTATTTGTAAAATATTTGTTTTGACTAAAACTAATTAAGTTCGATTAAGTGTTTTTTTTTTTTAGTGTCTTTATATGATAATATGTTTCTAGTGTGTTTTTATTTTCAAATATATTTTTGGTAATTTTTTAAGTGTTTTTTTGTGTTTAATAATTAATTAGTTTGAAAATAATTAAAATTGTAAAAATTAATGTGTTTTTTTATTTTAAATGTGGGTTTTTGTGTTTTAATGTAGTTTTAGTTCTAATAAGTATTTATAAATATGTACTTAATTTTTAGTATTTTTTGTTTTGTAAAATAATTTGTTTTTCTTGGTTTGTTTGCAGGGACATTTGAAAGTATGGGCTAAAATGGAGCAAAGTGATGTAAAGAAATCTAACCCCTGTTTGGCATTGTGGTGGGAACTACGGTTCCCACCACAAACTCAGTTATAAACAGTGTAAAGCTCTCATATGCTACAGTAACAATTTAAAAAATTGCTACAGTGTAAAACTCTCATATGCTACAGTAAAAGTGGTTCCCACCACCTTCCAAACACCACAAAACTTTGGGAGTTCTGCATCATTACCTAAACCTGATATAATCTCACTATTTGCACAAGTTTCTTCCAAGAGTAGACTTTCATATAAAACTTAAAGGAAACAAAACAAAATAAGGTTTTCTTAATTAGTCATGGGGTCTGGTACCATGTCTCCCATCAACATGACATTTCTCACCATAACTTGCAATCACCTCTCACCATGTGGCCACTTAGATGAAAATAATTGCTAAAGTTGTCTTTTCTTATGTTGTGATTTTGCAAAGTAATTCCTTATCCGAAGAAGAGAAACCAAAGTCAGCAAATCATCAAATAATGCACCTGCCCAGATCAACTTGTTTCCTTTTAATTGACTTTGATGGTTATGCAGTAATATTTTATTTGTTAAATAGTATGTAAACTTGTCTCTAAATACAGGCTTAAGCCTATGTAAAATTGGTCTGAGATTTATTTTGTAAATGCTTAGGTTTTAAACTCAGCTTTATAACTAAATCTTGTGACCACTAATTATTATATTACGTGCGTGATATTTCAGTTAAATAATATTTAAGTTATGTCTCTAGTTTATTTTTGCTGTTGAATTTTCAAATTGTGTTTTTAAATTCCTTTTTAGTTGAGGTGAGTGGGTGATATTTTGGTTAATTTAGCTTAGTTATTTTTAGTTATTTTTAAGTGTTCTAAGATTTTATGATGCCAAAATCATTTTACAAAACTTAGCAAATTTAGAGCTATTTTAAGTTATTTTCTTGCGAAATATGAGAGTTTGATTTATCATTGACATAATTTGGCACGGGTAATGCATATGAGAACTTTGATTAGTCATCGATAGAAAATGCCACGATAAATGCTTATAATCTTTTTTCAAGGTAAATTTCTTAAGTAACTTTAAGTATATATTAATTTGTTAACTTGAGCTTTTGTAATATTATAGACATGAACAGGCGCGATTATTAGTTGGTAATTCTTGATTAGTCATAGACAGAAGATGATATAGTATATTCTTAAATCTTTTTAGCAAATGTTTAGAAGAACTGAAATATAATTAAGTTAGAAACAAAATTAATCTTTTAACCTCAGCATTTTCATAAATATTATTTTCTTTAAATTAAGTACATTTCTTATTGTTGAAGTTCTATAATTAATTTTAATTTTCTGTTTTAAATTTTGTTAATTTACACATAAACTCAGAACCCACAAAAAATCTACTTAATTTTTGAATAAATTATAAATAACTTGAAAAATTTGTAAATAACTTGTAAATAATTATCTAACTCAGTAAATAATTAAATAGCAAAACATAACATAACTAATCTATTGAATCTTTGCAACATCTTTTTTGTATAGGATCAATATCGGATTCACCTAATTTTATTACTTGGACAACCTTATACTTGAGGTTATATCGGATTGCAATTTTCCAGACCGAACAATCTTTTCCAAAGATCTCACTACAACTTGCAGTCAACCACTCTAATGTCATTTTTAAAGATGACAGACTATAAAACTTGTAACTCTCATGGCAGAGACACCAATAAACATAAATATACTACAAATGTAATACTATATAGAAATAATGTTACATTAAAGAAAATATGAACATGATAATATGATTATTTAATGTGGCTAAAAGCCTCATAGGAAAATACCACAGGTGTTGGGTACACGAGGAAAAATAAGACTTTTATTGACCTTCGAATTATAGTTACAACTAATGGAATGACAAAGTTTACTTCAAAACTCTACCAAAGCATGACCCTACAATATCTCCTTCTATGACAACTTGTCTTTGGTCTGACTAACATAATCTAAGTATTTGGTTTGCCTCGGTTCAACTGACGTACTCTAAACTAGGCTAAACACCTTTGGTCCTTGATATACTCCAACCATGATCGGACACTATAATATATTTGTTAAAAAAGAACAGAAGTTTCTACGATACTTCTTGAAAACCCGTTGTTCTATGCCTGTTAAAGATGCAGCATGAACGAGAATTCCAAAAACTATCGTAGAACTTTAGATTTCATGATGGCTTTTGTAAACCGTCATGGAATCTCAAGGTTCTATGATAGTTTTCGTGATCTTTTTTTTGTATTTCTAGATGTGTATTCCACGACGGTTTTTTCCTTCAAAAACCATTGTGTAAAGTCTAGGCTTTTATGACAGGCTTTTTGTAAAAAAGAAAAAAGAAAAAACCAACGTGAAGGCCTGTTTTTAAAAATTTTAAAATCCTGCCAAATTTTCAAACTTTCCACTATTCTTTCTCAGAACATTTTAAACCCCCGTTTAAGGTTTCAAACCCTTCTCTCTCTCTCTCTCTCTCCCCCTCTCTCTCCCCCTCTCTTATCCACGAAACTCACACTCTCTCTAAAGCCACCACCCTCTTCGACCACCGACTGACGCCCCCTCGTCGCTGTCCACCTGTCATTCTCCCTCCGTCAACCTCGTCACCGTCACTCCCTCCGCTTGCATTTTATTTCTTTCTCTCTTTCTCTTTCTTTTACTCTCCTTCGCACTCTCTATCACCCTCTTCTAATTGCATTGATCTTTGTTATCCCCTAGCTTGTGTAGCCCATCGCCTGCATCTTGGATTCCCATGCAGCTTGCCACCATCACTGTCGCATGCTCGCGTCACTATCATTGAACTGGCTAGTACATCATTAGTTTATTACTCATTATTATTTATTGTTTACTCCTTTAATTTTTGGTTTTTTTTAGTTCTTTAGTTTGTATTTTATTATTTAGTTAGTGTTTAGTTTTTAGTTAATTAGTTTTGTAATCTAATGTTGTTTGTTTTATGTTTTGTAATCTAAGTTATCTATTGACGATTTTAGTTAACATGTAGATTTGGTTTATGTTATTTAGTGTACTGATTGAGTTTATGTTATTTAGTATATTGATTTGGTTTGTGATTGTTGTGTTTTCATAGTTTTTCTTTCAATTTCTCAAATTGCAGCCTCAGATACCCAAGCAAATAAACTCCAACATAATTGTAAGTACCCATCTCATTTTGTTATTCCTTATTGTCCAATTTTATTTGAATTTTTGTTTGTGCAAAGTTTCTTTAATTATTCTTTAACCAACATTTACATATTATCTTTTAAGATTGATTAATAAGTGTTTATGTGTAAATATTTGATTTTTTTTGGGCCTTATAATAAATAACATATGGGATTAGCTACGTGTGGGAAAACTATAATTTTGTATTTGCTTTTCATGACCCTTTTTAAAAACTATCGTGGAAACATTGTGAGCTACAAAAGTGGGTGCCAAATTCCATATTTCCATTATGGTTAAAAGTCATCAATGATACCATTGTGGAATATATAATTTCTAATAGTGGTGGAATGAACAATGGCAATAGGTTAAGAGCTATAAAATTAAGTCTAAGATATATTGGTTTTTTCTCTCACTTACAAGCTCAAAACGTAATCACTTAAAAGAAACTCCTATATACAGGAAATTATCTAGATACATTCCATTCGGTTTAGGTTAAAATTTTGATGTGACATAAAATTTGGATTTTATTTGCTGATAAACTTCAGTTTATGGTGTCTCTACTAGAAAAAATTTATGGCTTCACCATTGATATGATTGGATTCAAAATAGATGGTATATTTTTTGAACAATCCTAAAATAAATGGTAATTTATATAAGTTTTCCTTTAGGGTTATTAATACCAATGGCTCCTAAACTTTGGGGTCTCTCCCACTGTATTCCTTGAACTTTACAAATCACCACTTAGCCCTATGAACTTTCAAAACACTTAACTTTACCCCCTGAACATCTTTTTTTTTATTCAAATAAATAAAATTAAGCCTACATAATTTGCGCATGGATCACTTGTAAAGGCAAAAATAAAATTTAATCACTCCTAAGTTTTGTTTCATGTTTATACTCTTACTTAAAGCTTTTTCTTTTTCCTTTTAATCTGAACAGAAAGGATTTATATGCATATTTTTTCATCTTTAATGCCTAACTCATCTTCTTTATTGTTCAAATTCAAATATCGCAAACAATATCAACTTAGTCAATGAGTTACACATTAAAGATGAAAAGAAATATACAAAAGTCTTAATGAGTGTGTAAATGTTAAAATTTTATTTTGCTCTTACAGGTGACCTATGTGTGAATCACGTGGGCTTAATTTCATCTAGTTGAACAGAAAATTGAAAGTTCAGGCAACAAAATGAGGAGCTTTTAAAAGTTCAAAAGCAAAGTGGTGACTTTTAAAATTCAAGAGGTAAAGTGAGGAGTTTTAAAAGTTCAGAGGGTAAAATGGTTATTTTTAAAGTTCAGGGAGTGAAGTGAAAGAGATCATAAAATTTAGAGGCCACTGGTGTTAATAACCACCCTTTTCTTTAGTAACCTATTAGAGTTTTCCGTTTGCATTCCATCATATGGATGCAACAATTCTTATACCGCTCATTGAGGCACTTATTCCATTTAGATGGTCTGCTCTTAAATTGTATGTTTCAATTGGTGTTTAAAGACTCCTATGTTTCGTTTTGTAACTTGAGGCCATGTTATAATGAGTTAGCTAAATTAACTGATGCTTTCTTATATGGCTTTGGTTCCACTACCACCAATTTTCCCATGATCATTATACATATATATATATATATGTGTGTATATATATCATATTTGCTCGGGCAATATGGTGCGCCGACATTGTAAGTTGTCTACAGTTAAACCGATCCACCTTTGAGGAAAGAGAATATTAATATTAAGCGGTTGGAACTTAAAGTTGTAGTTTAAACACTATAAAATATAAGAGATTTATATTATAGTATATTTATGCTTTAGTGAAAGTTTTACATTATACACAGTTACAACTAATAAGTTTTAACTTTTTTCCCGATACACTAATAAGTTTCATAAAGATTTAGGAAGCATTATTGTTTTTTCTGAACAGTAGAAGTTGAGGCAATTTCATGTGCACTTTTAATTTCTAACCACTAATTGTTCAAGTGGAAAACTTTAGCGACAGGACATTTTATGATCGCAAAACTGTCATATGAATTTATACACAGGAATTAGTATATAAATTTAGCTTTCTTAGTATTACTTGGAATGTTTCAAATCAGAAAAGTTTGGAAATGTCTTTTTTTTGGATCTATTCGGAAAACTAAACATTGGATTATAGAATTTAGAGGAAACATTCTAGCAGTTTCTGCGGTGGAAAATAAAAAGGAAAAATTAATTCTTCTCAAAGAGATTGACTTTGGGATTCTAGTTACAGAAACATGGTTGGTTGATAAATAAAGATACGTCCACTTAAATTCTTTCAATATTTTTGCCAAAGGAGCTTCTAGGGCATCTCTCACCACCTTTGCTTGGACAACCCATTTCGGGCCACTTTCTAGTGTCCCCTGGAAATTGGAAATCCTCGCTTGTAATTTCTGGGCTTACAAGTTATAAATACATGGTTACATATTTGCATTGATGGAAGGTGGGTTGTTTGTTTTTTTTTTTTTGAAAGAGGGTTGTTTGTAATTTGAGTTTTTATTTTTATTTTAATTTCTGGCATGCTAGATATGTCAAATTTCGTTGACAAAAGTAAATTATGTATTTTATTTTATTTTAACTTGAAGGTGAGGGTACTACTCTTCAATTCTTAGGGGAGTTAGATGTGGATTTATTGCTAAACTATACTTACGACCACGTTAGTTTAAGGTTCGATGATGGTAGAGGTTTTTGTTTCTTTTGTTTTTCCCCTATCATGGTAAAACTAGTAGAATTTTGCCAAGAGACAAAACGAAAATTTTCTTTTCTTGAAAGAAAATATGTCTGTAGTAAATAGAATCAATTAGCTATGTCAAGGATTAATCCCTGTACAATGTATTGGGACGCAATTTTGTCCTTCCAATGATTTTATTTCTAATGATTGAGATTTTACAAGGCTCACACTTTTAGATTTCTCTCTCAAATTATAGAAAAGCTTATGTGTATTTAAGAAATTCTTAATTTTAAGAAATCAGAAAAGATCCCCATTCTATTACTCTTTATATTATTTACAAACGTTTTGAAGGAATAAGAAAATCTCTTTATTTTCGTTTTGACTGTCCGGTGTTTTCCTTGTCTTTTCATTCGTTCAATTAAGAATCCAACATGGCTGGTTCTTTTACACCGATCTAACAAGGGCGGAGCTAGAAAAATTAAGAAGGGTGGAGCATATATTAATATTGTGAAGAGAAATTAAATGAAGTGAAATATAAAACTTTAGTAAGGGCAGAATATAATTTCAAGGGGACATAGTATAATTTTAAGAGAACGGAATATAATTTTTATAAAATTTTATATATAATATTAAAAGAAAAAACTTTAAGGAGGCAGCCACTCACCCTTGTCCGTGGGTAACTCCGCCCCTAAATAGCAATCTATCACAGCCGGACTTGCCCCTGCCACAGCTTTGTAGGGTTTCTTTTTCCATTTTTTCTATATTCTCCTAAACTTCGAGAGTGTTTTAGAATCAAGTTCTATTACCAAAGTTTCAACTACTATAATATAAAGCTAATATATTACAACATTAGTCTCTCATATGTTACAATGTTTAAGCTTTAATTTGGTTCCCAAACATTCTCTTCATCATTTCTATTATCACAGAACGGCACCGTTTACTTTAATGGCTATTTTGACCTCCACATCAACCCTCCTTTTTTCTTTTAAATTCGAATCTCCAAAAGTTTTTTTCATTTTGCTGGTTACGAATTTGGAGAAAAGGTAAATTTACTTTTCTTCTAATTGATTCTTTCACTTTCAGTCATTCAATTATATTGCTTTTCCATCCATCGAATAAGATTCAAAAAGAAACATAAATTTTTATGCAGGTCTCAAAAAGGTTTAGCCTAATGCTGGCAAACAAAGATTATGCTTCAAA
Source organism: Artocarpus heterophyllus (assembly GCA_025403435.1). NCBI lineage: Eukaryota > Viridiplantae > Streptophyta > Magnoliopsida > Rosales > Moraceae > Artocarpus > Artocarpus heterophyllus. The sequence continues at coordinate 10,103,729 of CM046348.1, read as the reverse complement.
TATGTCATTTTAAACGCTTTTATCGCCCATGAAGAAAAAATAAATGTGCTGCAACGAACACACAAATATTCTATTTTGTATGAGGTCAAATTATTCCAATAAACTAGGGTATGTGTTCAAAATGAATTAAGCGTCATGGCGGCAGATTCTTTCGCAAGAACCATGAAAGCCTCATGGGCGGTCGAATGAAAAAGTATTGGTGGTGGACAATATTTTTAACATTCAACAAAGAGGTCTGAATATTGGAAACTAATTAGTGGTCTATAAGGAGATTCTCCCTGTGGTATTCTTTTTATTTGTTTATTCATGGGTTATTTTCATTTTTTGTCCCGAGGAACTAGGGTAGTTCTAGTTTGGCCCTCTGACTTTTCAAGTAATAAAAATTTGGCCCTCGAGTTTTCAATCCAAGACTCTAACCGTCCTTCCATTTCCAAAATAAATTTTCAATGATTCTTGAGTGTTGGATGTATAGATACATGTAATAAGTCATTGAAGAAAAATGTGTCCGAATTGCTTGTGTTTAAGACTAAAAATGACATGATCAACGCAAACTTGGAGTTTAGTGAACTTTTACAAATCTTGGGGTGTGAAAAAGTTCTTTTTTATTTTTATAATTTAACTTGTTACCTGTATATCACATGCATCCCATGTGCATAGATATTTAGAAATTTAACGTTCGAGAGATAAAAGAAATATTGTTGACATAAAAAATTGAAAATTTAGGGATCAAATTTATGCCGTTTAGAATGATAGGAGCTAACATAGGACAACCCTTAATTCTTTATAGTCAAAAATAAAAGTAACCTCTTATCTATTAATATGGGGAAACACATAAATTATTTTTCCAAATTTAGGTTATGAATGAGAACCATTTAGTGAAAATTCTTTATTGATTCACTTTAAACATCAATGTCAATTTTGGTTACAGTTATAGTCTTTCAATCAAACTTCGCACCTTTCCAAATGTCTCAAATTCACGTTGTATATATACACACACTCTCTGCTAGGAAAAAGTACCTTACCAATGCAGTCAGCGCATCACTTGAACACCTTGGCCGTCGGTAGAATTAAATACTGACACCAACGTAGCATCTTTGCGCCCGTAGGTAAATTTACATCATTCCCGACAGTTTTCTTGCAGTGATATATGCATATATATTGATGTAAAAAAATTAAAAATGTATATGTATAATAAATAGGTTTTGGGGATATGTTGAAAAATGACCCTTTTTTAAGCATTGTTTTAATTAAAGTGCAAAATAATTAGAATTTGTTTTGTAAAATGGTCAATCAGTGATTGTTCCCTTGATAGTTAATCACTATTTTTTTTTTGGCAAACATAGAAAACACTAGAGTTTTTCCAATGATTGTTTTCAACATTCTATTCAACACTAATTTAGATTTTATTCCCATTTTGAATTAAACTAATATTAGAATTAGCATAAGAGTAATATATTAATTAAGGAGTTTAATTAATATATTAGTTTTATTGGAGTTTGAAATTATAGGTCTATTGGTCCTTTATCATCCTTGTAAATAATGTTTGGACAATTAGAATTATTGGTTTATTAATTAATTTAAAATTATATAATTCTAAATTACATATCACTCAAAATAAATTAATTATGAATTAATTTATAAAAATTAAATAATAAGATTATTTAATATCAAATAATAATTAATTTTAGAAGGCATACGGTGAGTTATACCTACTATGTATGTATCATCCTTGTAAATATTGTTTGGACAATTAGAATTATTGGTTTATTAATCAATTTAAAATTATAGAATTCTAAATTACATATCACTCAAAATAAATTAATTATGAATTAATTTATAAAAATTAAATAATAAGATTATTTAATATCAAATAATAATTAATTTTAGAAGGCATACGGTGAGTTATACCTACTATGTATATATCATCCTTGTAAATATTGTTTGGACAATTAGAATTATTGGTTTATTAATCATTTAAAATTATAGAATTCTAAATTACATATCACTCAAAATAAATTAATTATGAATTAATTTATAAAAATTAAATAATAAGATTATTTAATATCAAATAATAATTAATTTTAGAAGACACACGGTGAGTCACACCTACTATGTATAGGGCATACTGGCATAAGAAAAAATAATTCCTTGTGCAGTCCAAAGCTTCTTCATCAAGTTTCTTCATCAAGTTTCTATATTTAGAATTTCTATTTTTGGATAAACGTATGTGAATTCAAATTTGAAAAGTTAAATTTGGAAACAAACTAGATTGGATAACAAATAGTATTCCTTCCTGCTCTACTTGATGATTGGCACCACAAGCATAGAGGGAATTTATGTGTGTAGTGCCAAAGCCGGTGTAAGGAAAGGAAACTTGTGTCCTCTCTTTTAGTTAAATATTTGATATTTAAAATGAAAGTAAAGGAAACTTCCAGAATTAATTGGGTCTTCCATTTTTTATGAATAGAGTCCTCCTCTATTCATTTTACACACAATTTATGAGTGTCTGTTAGATTGAAAAAATTCCATCACAGAGTCTAGTAGTAGGTGTGTAGAGGGAGAGAAAGAGAGAATAAGAAGTGTTTTTCATGCCAAAACTTACTTTGCTTATGTGTCGAGATTAGTGGGTGAGAAAAGTAAGTGAGTGATTTTTAGAAATTCGTAATTCCTTCTACACCCACTCATTCGTCCATTTGGTGTCGAAAACTAAGTGAGGAAGATGGTAGCTTTGTTTAGAGAACATATCCCTATAGAAATTTTGCAATCTCCTTTCGTCTACTAAGTAAACACAAATTTGTTTATATATATTAATTTAGAGTTAAATTAATAAAATCTATTGTATGTTTTATAAAAGTTTATGAGAAAATTTTTGTTTCATACGTTCGGCATCTTTTCTATGTTTTTTCTATTTTTATTAAAACCGTTTTCAAAAATCAACACAATGCACCAAATAGATCCTAATAATTATGCCATATAGATGACATGAGTAAAGAAAAGAATTCCTTCTTTAGGGAATTTTATGTTGTCCGGAGAGAAATTTTTGGCACTATGCGGAAGATATGATTCTTTATGAATTTTATGACATAATTTACAGATCTCAAACAGTGGAGTTACATAAATAACGATGTATTTGTGAAATTAAAAAAAATAAGTTACAAATTTTATGTTAGAACTTGCAAACTTTTGTTATTAAAATTGTAAAAGTTACGATAGACTTATGAATCGCCATGTTGCAATGAAAAAGCCATAGAAGGACTCCCTTCTTTATTGAAAACATTGATAGAATCAAGCAACGAAGGCCATATTCTGGGTCTCTTATATATTGATAGAATCAAGCAATGAATGCCATGTTCTGGTTCTCTCATTAATAAATAAAGGAAAAATAAAAAAGAAAAAGAAAAGACCATTCTCATTGAACAAAAATGAAAGAAATCGAACATATGGTACACTTTACAAGATTTTATTTTTTTTCCTGACAGCTCTAAAATGAATCAAGTAAACATATTTAACAAATAATTAAGTAGGCCCAGATAGGCCGAAAGCAGCGTTCCCCTTTTATGATTTTAAGCCACATTAGTTTGCCTTTTAACTTTAGTACCATTTTTATTAAAAAAAAAAAAATCCTTTCTTGTCATTTTTTTTTTTTTGTTGGAACATACTTTCTTGCCATAGTTTATCAATTCATTATTTCAGGACACTGTTCTTGTTTTTGCAAACATAACCTTTTTACGCCCAATGTAGCAACTTCCTTCTCGTATATATATAGGATACTTACTCTCCCACTTCACATTATGTTTGTCGCCCATCTCTCTCTCTCTCTCTCTCTCTCTCTCTCTCTCTCTCTCTCTCTCTCTCTCTCTCTCATTTGGAATTAAAATTAAGAGGCAAAAAAATGGGAGCTCTTGATTATCTCTCCAACTTCTGCACAGTCACCAGCACAAGGAGCAAGCGTAAGCCAATGCAGGTATGCATTAATATAAGATAAGCCTGTATTTTACTTTACAGAAACAAGTATAGAAGTACCAAACTATATAATCATTTTCTTTTGTTTGTTGATTTTGTTTTATTTTTATTTTTTTCAGACAGTTGAGATCAAAGTCAAAATGGACTGTGATGGTTGTGAAAGAAAAGTCAAGAACGCTGTCACCTCCATGAGAGGTACTAAATTCTGTAGTCAAACTCTTTTTTCCCTCTCTTTTTTTCTTTCCTTTTTTTTTTTCCTTCTTTAAAAAAAAATATTATTTTTTGTTTAAAACTGCAAGTAAATTTCAGCTTATTTAAGGGATAAAAAGAATTGTCCAAATATGAGCATGGAAACAAAATGTGTTGAGACGTCAACGTTAGAAGTCATCTTCAGCTAATTTTAGCTTTAAGAAAAACAATCTTTCTTTTCTCCTAGTAAAGTCCTTATGGTTACAAAAGGTATCTTGATTATAATTAAGGGAAAGAGAAATGTCCCCCATTTTCTAAGTTCTTTCCAAATGGGAACCACAAAGTTTATATATATATATAAAGCTATAATTGTGGACACTGCCACTCCTTTTATAACATTTTTTTTACATATCTTTAAAGTTTATGGCAGAAATTATTTCTAACTAATTCTATTCATCTGAAAGCCAATTTTACAAGTTCTCCTTAATGAGGTAATTGAGGTTGTAAGAGTTTTTTTTTTTTTTTTTAATCTTCTATATAACTTCTTGTTTTGGGAAAAAAAGACGCTATAAAAGAATGAATGTTACATGTAAAATGATGTAATAAAATAAGAATGAGTATCCAATGAATATCTATTATTAGAAAAGGAAGACAGACAAAGAAGAAAAATAAAAATAAATAAATAAAAACTAAGAAAAAGGCAAGAATAGCACAATAAAAATTTAGATACGAAAGAGTGACATATTTATAATGAAACGTAAAAAAAGACAATTGTTGTAGAGAGAAGGCATACAACAAAAGAATAAAGAGAGTGATCAAACAATTAAACCCAGCCTAGCTAGCATTTCTTCACTTTTAAGTCATATCACCCTTTGTTTTTGTATATTTGCTCCAAATGAATCGGCTATTACTGATTCCCTCTTTCCACCACAGAAAGTTTTATTATTATTATTTTTTTATGGAGAAAGTTTCATTTTTATATAAATGCACTATCTATATTTATATAAATTCAACAGGAGTAGCAAAACTCAACCACTTTTTTGCGCAGTCAAATCTTTCTGCTTCTAATTAAGCCTGATTAATTATTAGGTTATTATTAATATTTTCTGTCGTTAGAAAATGAATTCATGCATCCCTTTCCTCCATAAATTATTTAGGGGTAAAATCTGTGGAGGTGAACCGCAAGCAAAGCAGGGTTACGGTTAGTGGCTATGTGGAGCCAAATAAGGTGCTAAAGAGGGTAATGAGAACAGGCAAGAGAGCTGAATTTTGGCCATACATTCCTCAGCACTTGGTGTACTACCCTTACGTCTCCGGTGCCTACGACAAGAGGGCGCCTGCTGGCTACGTGCGAAATGTTGTCCAAGCTTTTCCGGCGCCAAATGTAGCTGAGGAGAACATAGTCTCCCTCTTCAGTGATGATAATGTGAATGCTTGTTCCATAATGTGAACGTTTTTATGTGTTATTTATGTTGTATGAGGAAGTTGTTCTAGTAGGGTAGAACTCCCCAAGTCTCCTCCATTTGAGTACCATTCACCCCCAAATAACATTATTGTATTTTAGAGGATGAATAACTCACGTAAAATGAGAGACTACGTACGTTGTAACATTCTGTTTTATGTTACATGACGTTGTTACGGCCTAATATCTTAGATTTCTTGTATGACGTAATTTCTTTTTTCCCTGAACTTAGGTGGGGATTCTAATTTCAGGCTTTATAGCGGAGTCGGGTATAGAATGTTTACCGTCAGATTATACCTGCAATCGTTGTTCTGTTATGTTTTTATTACCATACAATTATTAAAGTTTGTACGTTAATTTGAGAGAGAGAAGGCATAGAGATTGATACAGTTTTATTTTAACGATGGCCTTAATTTTTTAATACTGCACCAATATAGAGAGTTTTATTTCTTAAATAGGGGTTTGGCAAATAATCTAGTTGAGAATTATAGCATATTCTCACAAATTCATAATTATAACTAAACTGTTTGAATAAAATTCATTGCTTGCAATTTTTTTTTTTAAGATGTCAACCAATTGACCCTCTTATCAGTTGATGCAATGCAAGGGCACACCAGGGGTCAGTTTGAAAAATACAACTTATAGGGTACTGTTTTTTCAATTTATCGCTTTTATGTAAAAAGTTTGAAATACAAAACTTTCAATGAAGATGAAAACACTATTGTTCCTAAGTGTTTTAGATTAACGTTAGGCAAATATGTGTTATCAAACGCTTTGTTTGACAATAGTTGGAACTAATAGGTTCTAACCGTTACAGTGTAAAGTTCTCACATGTTATAGTTTTAAAGTTCCAACAAGGTTTTCAAACACACCCTAAGAGTATTTTGGCCTTTTAAGCTAGAAAAAGTAGTATAAATCAAAGAGAGAAAAAAATAGTATAACACAATAGTGATAATAAAAAAATGATATATAACATAATTTACTCCACAACATAAGGTGCGTGTCGATAAAAATAATATTTTGTGTATTGCTTGACCCAAAAAAAAAATATGAATATATATTGAATCCGCGGGTGAAAAAGTATCAAACGGGAGACATGATCTTTAGAGATTTGAGAGGAAGAATAAGATTCTTGCAGCCCACCACAATGAATGGAATATAATCAGGGGAAAAAAAGGTTAGTTACTGTTACCTCCACCTGGATGATATTGAGGCCATATAATTACGGTCCAAATGCCATGTTCTAGCTCATGTTTACATTAAAAAAACGTAAGCAAGAAATTAGGCTTACTTGTATGTATATGTGTGTAATCTCTATATGTATGAAAAGTGTATATGTATTATTTGTTTGATGATATGACGTGATAATGTATTACAACCATTTGATTCATATCTTACGGTTAATAATAAAAGTAACCATTACAAACGTTATGTATATATTATGTACGCACATAGCATGCACGTGGGAGTTAATGTCTTTAACATTATATGCTATGCATTAAACTACTGTTAATGAAGACATTGCTCAATGATTGGCCCCGCCCCCGCCCTGCCTTGGATGACCAAGGGCAAGGCTCTGTCTCTATCCCGAATCCCATCCCTAAACATACTGTCTCCATCTCTGCCGGTGCGGGACAGGTCCCCACCGGTCCTTGCAGTAGGGTATTTTGAGTGCCCCGATTTGAAGTTGACCCGTATTTTCTTTTTTGAACGTTTTATTCGAATTTACTGCTGGAATTGATGTTGTTTACCAGCTGATCATGATTTTCGTACAGTTTGAGATAGAACTAGAATTTGTGTTTTTTAATTTGGAATAATTTTTGAAAAAAAAAAAGGAAAGAAAGAAAAAGTAGTGATAAGAGAATAAATGTAAGAAAAAAAGCTACATTATATCTTGCTCATTTAATGAATAATAACTGGCCAGTCTTTGCCGCTTGTCGCCGCTACTTATAACTTAAGATAGTGATAATGGAAGCATCAAAATAAAATTACTTACTTTATGCCTAAAAGAAGGAGAATGATTACTGGGAGCACCATCTTTTTTCGACTTTTAGAATAACGTACCCTTTCACGATGACAAAGGAAGCTTCTGTTAGGACTAGTGCTGATCCCTTTAGGCCTTTCCAACTCTTAAATTTTAAATTAAGCTAGCTTTTTCAGTCGGAAGCGAACCCATTAATCAAATTTTAATCATATTAAACTCAGAAAGGAATTATCATGCAATTGAAAGAGATAAATCCTTGGGATTCTAACCAAAGAAAAAATCAGAAGTTTGACATTTTGAGTCCCCCATTTCGCAGGAGAAAAAAAATTGAGATATTTATACTCACTACCACCTTAAGAAATAGTGAATTAACTTTTACTATGTGTAAAAAAAAATTACACTATATGCCACTTACAAAAATCAATACAAAAGTAAAATTATCGGAAAAAAAAAATGGCATGTGGTATTTTTTCAAAGAGTTTTTTTTTTTTCCATATAGCATATTTCAATCCACAGTCTACAAAGGCGGCATATCTGTAAAGCTCTCGAAAAAATTTTGTTTAATGCTTGACACTTTGATTTAGTAAAGACAGGAAAATGATAAAAGAGAAAAATGGGGTTCAAGTGCTCTTTTTGGTAACCTAATTTAAAATTTTTTTTGGCTTTGCTCCATTCACTACTATAATCAGGGTTATTTGCAACAATATTATTTGCGACGAGAAAAGTCGTCACAAGTATGTGCTTCGTATCTACCTCAAACTTGTCGTCGCTAAAACTATTTGCGACAAATTATCATCGCATATTATTAAATATTTGCGATAAAATATTATTGCAAATAATAAAAATTTGATCCTTTCATATTTACAACGACATATTGTCGCAATTAATATTATACCGCCAAAACCAATCTGACGCTAGAAGATTTGGTGCCACTTCATAGGTATTTGTGACAATAATTTCATTGCAAATAGGAACAGGGTACAGTTGGCATTTACTGTGCAGGTATTTGTGACGACAATGTCGTCACAAATACTAATGGATGCAATTGGCTTTGACTAGTCAGACACATTTGCTTTGAAGTTATTTTGTTGTCCCAAAAAGTGAAAATTTTAGTTTTTCACCCAAAATATGGTGATATATGAAATATTATTTGCAACAACATTTTTCAATTTTCTTCACGAAAAGTGGTTCTAGAATCTTATTCAGATTACATAAAATGGTATCATTTTGGCATAGTTTTTGTGACGATAGCATAGTTATTTGCAACGACATTTTGTTATCACAAAAAATTCTCTGCATAACCCAACCAAAGAGCCCCTCTTCCTCCATTTTCTCTGATTATCTTCTCCTCCACTCACCGTTTCTCTGCCCTAATTCGCCTCAAATCCCTCCCAAATTTTCAAGAAAAAACATAGATTCATGAGTTTTGTATTGTAGAAACTCTTATTATAAAACAATATTCAAAGAAAGGAAAATCCCCAAAGTTTTTTCCTAGTTGAGTTTTGGAGTTTTTTGGTTGTTCTTTGGCCATCCACGTTGAAGTTTTTGTTGCTATCCTTGTTTTCTAGCCCCCATTCTTAGTGTTTTTGGATTGTGTAAGTTTTTAGTTTTTTGGTATTTGGATTTTTGGAATTGTATTGTGAATTCGATTTTTGGAATTATGAATATGTTAGTTGGATTGTGAATTGTTGTAGAATTATAAATTGTAATTGTGATTGCAATTGTTTTTGGAATTGTGTGATGTGGGATTGTTATAATGGGATTGTTGTAGAATTGGATTTTGGGATTGTGCTATTTGGTATTTGGATTTTTGAGATTGTGATTGTTGTTTAGGATTGTGAATTGTGATTGTCTTTGTTTTTGGAATTGTATGATGTGAAATTCTTATAATGTGAATTGTTGTAGAATTGGATTTTTAGGATTGTAGTTTCTGGTACTTGGATTTTTGGGATTGTGAATTGTGATTGTGATTGTTTTTGGAATTGTGTAGTTATGGCTAAGTTAATGATAAGTTGTTTAAGTTAGTGGTTTGCATTGAAAATAAAATTAAGTTAGTATAATATAAAATAAATTTTAATGCATTACAGTAATTAAAAAGTTGAAATAATAAATATTAAAATTATTGATAATAATAATTTAAATATCACGTTCAAAGATGTTATTACTAATTAAAAAAATTGAAATAAGGAAATGAAAATTTAAAATTAACAATTAATGAACTAATTAATTAATTAAGTATAAAATAAAATAATATGATAAATTGTTATTATAAATTGATGAACAATATTATAGTTTAATAATTATAATATTATTGTTTATGAATTAATTAAGTAATACATTGTTTTAATTAATTGATATGAAAAAAAAATTGAAATTAATATTATAGGTTATTATAAATATATTAATTATAATATTATTGTTTTTGAAAATTAAGAATAATTTTATTTAGAAACAATAAGATTGCATAAAATTATCGTAAAATTTGATAAGATTGCATAAATTAAATAAAATCGTTATTTTTTTTCGGAGATAAAAAGTTTTGATATGTGACTTCATAGTCACAAAAACAACATTCGCAGGTACGACTTTGTGCTTTTATTTTGCACGCTCATGCATATACCTTAGAACTGTTTGAGGATCGATAGGTAATAACATCAATGCTTGAATTGTCTCATTTGTATAGTTTGGTATTGTAAGTTACATGTTTGTCATTTAATTTCACTCACGCTTTTAATAGAGGTTTCGGTACATCTTCCTTTGTTCTTTGAGTGTGCACCTAATAGCACACTTAGGTGAACTAAAGGAAGATGTTACTGAAATTTCTACAGAAAAGGAGTATTGTGTGATGAGTGACATAATATGTAAATTACAATATGAGGCACATGTCAGATCGTATCAAGAACCTCAAGAATCAAGATCACTGGGTCGTTACTGCAATAGGTTCATGTTTGAGAAATTTCAGGTAATTGTATGCCTGTTAAGTTGGTTATTTATTATAATATTAATTTCAATATTGCTAATGCTAAATATTATCATAAACAAAAAAAATTGACGACAAATAAAAACAATCATGGCAACCAGAAGTGATCAAGTTTGCATGGTTGGATATTCTACTTCCAACATCGCAATAAAAAGGTTAGTAAGTCTTTTTAATTACAATTAATTATAAAAGTTAACTTTGATAATCAAATATACTATTCTAATACATTCAAACCGTTGGACAGGACAACATGGTGACCTAGCGGCCGATGTTTGCTATAGACAACTAGGTGGACATGCATTGTCATGAGGAGACTCGGGTTAACCCCCTACCAGAGCAAACTTTTGTAAATATTTTTAATTTTCAATATTATCTTTTCTTATTCAAATTAGTTTGTGTATTTATAATATGTGTTTATTGTTATTTGTGCAAAATACGATGGAGGGGGAGAGACAAAGCCAAATGATACAGTCTGCTTCCTCTTCAGTTGCACTTGTGGTTAGTGAGAAGGGAATTTTAGAGCAAGTCCTAGGTAAACGTAGAGGACCAAAGAGTAGAGTAGGCCCCACACTCCTGCAAAGGATTTACTCTATCTTTGGTTCATCCTCTAGCTTCCGGTCGGACGAAATATCTTCAATGCTTATTGCCCCGCATGTGGAAGATTTTAAGCGAAGATCGTCCAAATACAACATAAATGTGTGTGAGAGCCAAAGAATGTTGATGGAGTTGGTGGATCGAATGCTCCTTGCATTCAATTCCTACTGCTGATGACTCCTCCAACTTTTATTCGTCTAAGTCCTCTGCCTCCTCTAGACGCTATTGACGAGAACAATAATGACACTGACAATGCTGCAAATTCAGGGGATTGAATTGTATTTTCTTTTTTGTTTAATACTTAGACACATTATGTTTGGTTTTCATTTTATTATTGAAACAATATTATCAATTGTCTTTTTTAATATTAATTTTTATTTTTCATTATTACAATTCAATTATTTCTATTAAATTTTGAACTTAAAACTAATCAAAATTATTAAAAAAATTAAAATTTTAATAAAAATTATTAAAAAAATGAAAATTTTGATTTAAAAAATATATTTGCAACGACAGTGTCAACGCAAAAAAAAAAAAGAAGAAAAGTACAAAAAAAAATTGCGACAACATTTTGGAAAAAGCCATTGCAAATAAAGATGCCACATCAGCATCAGAATAAGAAATCGCAATAATATTTTTTGAAATTGTCGTTGCTAAAAATGTTGGCCACACTACAATGACGATCTCAGCGACATAATTGCAACGATTGTCATTGCTAATATAACTCTGATGATACATGTTGTCGCAAATAAATTATTTTCGAATAATTTTTTGTCGTTGCAAAAAAAATATTCGCGACGACTTTCGTTCTTTTGTGCAACTTTTCATCGTCGCGAAAGACCCTGTTTGTTATAGTGATTCCTTCCCTCTCTATGGCGATGACAGGGAGATCTTCTCTCCCACTGTGTGGAGGGTTGCCTCTTGTGCGATACTTGGAAGCCAGACAACAAAAAAATTACACTTACATCATCGATATAAAGGGTAAAATCTACACAAGATTTGTATTATAAATTAACAACTAATTTGGAGTCAACATGTGTTGTTACTCGATGTCTATCATCATCTAGTGTATGAACGATAGACAAAATACATAAAGCAATTAAAAAGACGAAAACATAGTAATTGATAGTCCTTAATCCTCAATATGATAGTTACGTCCACTATATTGCTCCGAGGGTTTCACTAATACTGTAAAGAAAAAAAGTGCAATAGATGCTTGAGAATGAAGAGAGGCGCGTGATTGCGAGAGAATAATGGCCTCAAAAACCTCCCTTAAGATGTAGGAATGATACCTATGTATAGGAGAATTTCAATCACCCTTAGATCTCCATTTTGCTATAAAATTTTGTATTCAAATTTGAATGGAGTTGCGGCCTTTTCTCGTTTTCCCTTCAGGCATGTCCCTTAATGTCAAGATAGTGTTAAGCTACTAGAAACAGTAGATTTAACAATGCAAAGGATTATTTCATAAATCCCCCTGAATTATGTGCCTTAATTCAAGTTGCCCTTTGAATTTTTGAAACCATTTGAAACACCCAGCTCCATAACAGACCATTCAAAACGCCCCTTATGTCTAAGTCCATCAACAATTCTAACAGAAATGTTGATAAAAAATATCAAATACTAAAAACATAATAAAAAGAAATTAAAAAACTAAAACTAAAAAAAAAAAATGTTGTCTTCTTCCTCTTGTACAAAACAAAAATTGCTTGCCCCGAATCGCATCAAAAGCTCAAACTCCCTAAAACAAGAAAAACAATAAATCCAAATTCAAAATAAATTGTTTTATTTTAGAGGAAATAAAAAATAAATAATAAATAAATCCGTAACACTTTATACCCCATGGACATTGCCTCTCCAAGGACCTCCGACCTCACCCTTGTGCAACCCAGCTGTCACGACAACCCCTTCGGTGGCTCACCTCCTTCGACACGATAAACCCACCAGCCCCCTTGGCCACATGAATCCAGTTGCGGCTCTCCTCCATAAGCTTGACAAGCCTACGAGCCTCTTCTCCCATGCGAATCTAGATGCCGGCCGCAACCCCCTCTGTGGGTCACCTCCTCTGGCACGACAACCTCTATCAAGATCCAAACAATGAAGGTGTGGTGGCGGCTGAATAAGGGTTTTTTTTCCCTCTGCTGGTCATTGATTATTGAAGAAAGTGGGTTATTTTTGGGTCTGTGGGGACTAAGTAGGAGTCAGTGTTAGCATTTAGTTTTTTAATTTTTTAATTTCTTTTTATGTTTTTGGTATTTAATATTTTTTATAGACAATTAGAATTTAATACCTTTGATTAATTGTTAATAGCATACCATATCAGCATTTCCGTTAGACAGAAGGACTGTTTTGAATGATTTTCTATAGATCGAGAGGCATTTTGAATGGTTTTGAAAATTCATGGAACAACTTGAATTAGGGTACATGATTCAAGGGGGAGTTATGAAAATAATCCCGATGCAAATAGATTATAGGTACGTTTGGTATAAATATTTGAGTAGAGTATTTGAATGAAAATTTAAATTTTTGTGAGAGAAAATACTGTAGCAAAATGATTCAAACCGTGATTTAAAAAAAACCGAAACAAACGGGCCCATAGTTTTCCAAAAACAGTGCGGCACAAGCTCTTGCGCTTTTCAAAAATGGATACCGCACATTGGAGGATGGTTTCCTTTAAACTCGTCATTGTTGCCATAACCTCACTCTCTCTCACCAAAACTTCTTCCTTCTTCCTTACCCGTCTCCTTTCCCCAAGTCAATCGTTGATAACTCTGCAAAATAGTTAAAATGAGTTAGTTATTATTCCTTTACCATTTTTAGATGCTTAAAATGAGTTAGCTATTAAGATTTTTACCTTATCTTATTTTATTTCATTTTAGCTATATTTCATTTTATTTAGTTTTATTTCTTTTTAATTTAGTTACTAGGTTTATTTCATTCTATTTTGTAGCTTATTTAGTTTAGTTTTAGTTACTTCCCCTTCAAATTAATTTTGTTTCCCTCATTTGTGTAGGTTAATTAAGTGAAATATGTAATTTAACAATTTGGTGTATGAAAAGGCAAAGTGGAGTTACAATTCAAATTCTATTGAGCCCAGAAGAATCCAACTACAGCAAGTGTTGCACTAAAACTGTGAGTGTGTTTTGTTGTTAACTTTTAGATTTTTGTTAGGTGTATGTATTTGTGATTTTGATTTTTTTTGTTGTTGTTGAAGAGGTCACTATGCCCGAGCTCTGTAGGGGTTGGAAGGAGAAGACTTATCCCAGTTTCTTGATTGATTTTTGACTCATCCAGCGTATTCTATAAATAGGAGCTTAAAGTCATCAATATTCTTAAACTGTCTAAGTGCAAATTTAAGAGATAAGAGTTTTGATCAATCCCCTTTTAATGATTACATGTTCATATGTAAGAGAATACTGTTTGAGAAATGTGTAAAAAAATGTTTAACTAAGAACATATTTCCAAAAAATATATACATACTTTGAAAGGAAAATCAAGAGCATTCCTTCAAGCAAGAAACATCAAAAATACAATATTCAAACAAAAAAGAAAAAAGAAACTAGAAATCGAGTGTCCCTTCCATATAAGGTTGTAGATGAGAATGAGAGATTCCCTACGTGCTAGCATTCCCCATAAAAGAATAGGAAGTTGATGATAAGGTGCAAAGGGCATCCACACCGGAATTGAGGTACGCCGGGTTTGTGTTTTGGCAGTTTTTGAGAATGTCCAAAGTATATTTTGATACTATTTACAGATTACAAGCAGTGTTTTTAACAAACCAAATACTGGATATGGGACTTTTAAGGTCGAAGATTTTGCTGAGAAACATCAGAGCACGCATGAACATAACCATGGTTAACGGTAACAATGGCAAGCCAGTATTTATTGTCGGTATATGTAGACTCTCACAATGACCAAGGAAAGACGGTAAAACTCGCGAGCGAGTGCACACACAAAAAGGAGGAAATGATTGTGACCGAGTTTGGAGTGGCATTCTTAATAGTTTGGAACCAAAACTTTGATAACACTCCAAACCTGAAGAGTGATGAAATTCCTCAACACAAGCAAGCCCTGATAACACTTGAAATCTGCTTTACTATAGAAAGCAATCTAGCCAAGAACATATATGCAAAAACCTAAACAACATTCATTATATGGACACAACAAAAATGAGAAAAACACAATCTCAATACTATTCCCTCCCTTAATTATGGACATATATAGCAACATATAGAAGCGCTCCTGCAACTCACCTCACAGTGCATATAGTGCTACTACTCTTTCCCTAACAAAGAATCAAGAAGAGCAGCTTCTTCCTCCTGCAACCGTCACAAGGAAAAATAGAGCTTAGCTTAACACAAACATTAATCGCTAATCCGAAGAAAAGAAGTGACATACCACCAGGGCGTTAAACTCGGTCTCCTCGTCTATAGCACTTATTATAGCAGAGTCCTCCAGCAAATCCTGCTTCCAAAAATAGAACCAAAGTTGAAAGAGTTGTCGTCTAAAAATGCATGTGGTTTTCTCCAAAACTAACACCGCATGTCTTAAATAACCTCAGCACTATCAACAAAAAAAAATACCGTTTATTGACGCTCTAGATGAAAGATTGATGGGAATTTGGTCACAAACGACCCATGAAAAATGAACCAAGACTAGATAACAAGGCTAGAGAGATAGAGAGAGAGAGGCCATATGAAACTGTATTCAACAAAACCCTACTTCAATTCTTTTTTTAGAAAAGAAAAAAGAAAAAAAAAAAAAAAAACTCGGTTTAAAAACTGAATGACAAAGTCCTGACCTTGACAGAATCAATTGATTAAAAGAAATCAAAATGCTAAGTTGAAAATTGATAACTTAGCAATGGGGAGTAGGAAAGAAAGATTAGTTTTAATTCAGTTAAGATCAAAGCACTTTCATTTGGGTATATTAAGATATTTATAAGATGGCTACCGTAAAACATATGTGGGAATGAAATTACTTACATCATCGGCAATTTGCAAGAGCCCATTATTGTCCTGCAGAAAAAAAAAAGTAAATTGAGGTTCTGACTATTGACATAATATCAAGAGATATTTTAGTGAAATTCTCCATAAGAACGTACAAAAAAGGAGTTGGAGATATGGGAAAGAGAAGAAATTCAAAAGATAACCTTCACTGCAACGAAAAGAAGAGGATCGGATGGTGTATAAATCATGTAATGTGCGCCATCCTGCAAATGGAAGACCGACAGATTAAACAGGACAGAAAGGATGAATATTTAAGCTGGAAAGCATAGAATAGATTGTCATTCATCAAAAAATGTGTTTGTTTGGGTTTTTCACATACATACACATAATTTTGAGGCAAGTTAAAATGGCCAAGCAACAATTCAAAAACAAACATTAAAAACAAACGGCATTCAATCAATAAAGTACGCTAAATTGGTTGGCACTTAGCACCACTACCTTTAACTGTTTAACAACCAAAAACAAAGAACATAAGCATAAATTCAAATAACTCTCGTCATACAATGCAAGGGATGCCCTTCAAAAACTCACACAAACGGCAATAAATAGTTCTAATGGTTCAGCATATTGAAATTCCCTGCCTGACGCTGAAATTTTTATGTGACAAATTTTTGGGAAATTACAAGTTAATTTGTCCACTAAAAACGTTTTCTAGGAAGCTAACCAGTTTTCTATTGGTTGGATTATGTGGTTGAAAATTTCTTGAACTCCTTAAAATATCCTCTAAAGAACTAGTACAACGGAAATGACCCTAAATTGATAAACTATTAAACTCTCCAATTAAGTACAGTCAAAGGGCAAAGAAAAGTCCTTAAAATCTTTTTCACTAAACATGTGAGATTGGATCTTATTAAAGAACAATTAGAGAGACAGGATATGTGTTCCTCATGTCACCTCCTCTCAGCAACTTGCTTAAATCCTAACAAAAGAGCCTATTCCGTGCAAGCTGGGAATGCAAAACACTTTGGAGCCAGCTTGAAGGGGATTGTTGATAAATTCCAAAATTAGTGTGCCTCAGATCAACTGTTAACTTTCCGGATTCGTTCTCATTGTATTCTTATGTTCCAAAAAAGCAGCTCTTCATTGTTATTAGACTGCCAGATATGCATGAATCTTATCAGTCGAAGATTGACCATCTGATTTTCATACTGCTCTTTTTAATCAGTAGATTACTGGATAGATGAGAATTTTATCAGTCAATGAAGATCGACTATCATTTTTCATTTTCGTTGTTCTTTTCTTCCGATTCATTGATTAAAATCAATTACATGGGGTAGGAGTCCGCCAAAAAAAGGAAACTAAAATGCAACATAAATAAAATAAAACGACAGAGTACAAATCACAAAAGAACCGCCAAATCGAAATTCAAAACACAACTATTACCCTATTACATCTTCCCAATTAAGAACCATTAATGAGAAAGGTTTGCCATAAAAAATGCATATGTGTGTAGGACAATGGTACAACAGGAACAATCAATGATCAAGCATGAGTAGGACAGTATTTTCTCCAGAACTATTGGGAAAAAGTATCTAACGGAATTATAATGTTGATTACCATATGGAAGCATGTAATTTCTACACCCTCAGTTGGTAAGCCATCCAAATCTTGACCATCGTCTGCAGCAAACACGAACAAACAAATGCTACATTAATAACCAAACATCAGAAAGACCTTAGAGTGGATTCACATTGAAGAAGGGTAGCATTCCTCTTTTCTTGGTCGTTGAAACAAATTTGTAAGCTTTTTTATTCTCTGATCACGTAGTCTATCGATTTACTTTCTTAATCATAGCTGTGCTTCTTCACTTTCATGGTTCAATGAACATAAAATATTGGATGAAAGAATAGAGAATAAATAGAAAAGAACATTACCTGTGCGGAAATCAAATATGTCGTCCTCTGTGTAGCAAAACCCTCCCCGTGCTGTATAACAGAACCTGGAAAAAGGGCACAAAAAGAAAAACAAAATGTGACCACATATATTAGCATATTTGAAGAAACCAAGACTAAAATGGGTTAATACCTACCCACTATGTACCAGATGCATGTGCATCTTTGCAAGGGCATAAGCAGCAGCGGGAAGAATTGCTTCAACTTCTTCATCACTTGCCTAAAACGCAAAGACATGTAAGCTACTAAGATGAAGATTTTGAACGTATAAGAAAGCAATATGAAGACAAGAATTGCAGTCCTCTCTGCGTGATACTCATTGGCCATGATAAAAGAGCTTTAAAAAACTAGCAAGATCCATGTAGAGTTTAGATATCACTAGTACGAAAAACTATATTTGTAGAATACGATGAAACTGAAAAATCGTTTATTAACATATCATGAACATAACTCATAGACATCCCCTCTTAAATCTATCCATTTCCTCACAATCATGTGTCAATGTTTTCACTAAGCACCATGCTTGAGTTATTTGTCAATTGTATTCAAAAGCTAGATTCATCTGTAATCCGATAGCAAAAGAATTGGGTCTTAATGCCTTTTGGAGATCATCACTAATGACGAAGAAGAAGCTTAATTTCTCGTTTTTCTGCTTATGACAGATCTAAGGAATATTTTGATTTGTGTGTTATGCATAGGAAAGAAAAAGCTTACTTTTTATACAATTATTATTGTTATTATTGTTATTTTTTGAGCGTGAAAATGTAGTAACGAGTTTGTACTTTTTGTTCTCAAGCTCTTATCGCTAAAGAGGAAGAACTTAAAGAATGGTCGTCCCCACTATACTGTTCTTGTCTTCTTGAACAAAAAGAGTTTGAATAAATTTAACAATCTTCATCCAACAAAAAAGGGTCTAATCTTTAAGTATCAAATGCAAGATTTGTCTGTTATGATGTTACCTAACAATTTTTTTTTTTTTTTTTTTTGTTTGGGTCACCTGAACAAAACTGTTATTTTTGTTAAAGAGAAAATCCCACATTTCATATTTAAAAAACCTAATTCAGCCATTTTTCCCCTTTGATCCTAAGTTCTAAGCCCACTACAAAAGATATCCAAACTTGAAAGCCAAAAACCTTGCTTGATTTGTCAGTGAGTCCATCTAAATGCCTATGTCTCTTCCAACTTAGGAAAGACTCCAAACTTTGTTCCTACACTAGATTATTGCACCTATGGTCTTTTTTTCCTTAGTTTACCGCTAAATCAAATATCCAAACTACATATCTTTTCCAATCTGCCATTTATGAAACTTTGCCTCACATAATAAAGCCAAGGGCGTGGGAATCAGCAATCAAAAGATCCATAGGGTCCCAATACATAAATTATAATCAGATTGCCAGAGCTTCAAATGCATATGTTCTAAAAAAAAGCATATGTCAAAAAAGAATAATGATAAATTATACAAAATATCCAGTGTGAAACTCATAGGTTAAATGATAAAAAATAAAATTAAAGGTGCACCATAGCAATAACATACAGCTGACCAGCCTTCAATATTTGTGCTCTTCAAAATCTGAACAGGCCTGTATGAAATATTCATCCAGTAAATAAAAAATAAAATAAAAACATATATAATTACAAAGATCATAATATTATCCAGAGAAGAAAACTTTGACTTACGTGTCAACAGGGCATAGAAGCATACACTCATCTCCTCTTGAGCTTCTGAAAACCCTCCTTATAACGCACTCCAGTGGAAAATTGTTCGTCGGATCCACCTGTTAGGTAGTAGTAAACGATCGAATTTCTCGAAATCAACCTTGTCATTTATATATATTTATATATATACACACACATATATATTCAAAAGAGAAAGAACAAGCGAAAATGAAAGTGGAGGAACTGACGACGGTGGCAATTCGGTTAGAGGAGGCCATTAGAACCCTCCCATCGTCGTCCACGACAAACCCAGATGGCGGTTTCGGCAGTGAAGTCGCGTAGTAACCCGACGACGACGATGGCCCATCAACATCAACATCAAAATCAACAGGGGCGCCATGACCAGAGCTCTTGACAATCTCAATATCGTCTTCGTCAACGAGAATGGGCTTGGGCTTTTTCTTGCGCTTCTTATTGGGCTTTTTCTCGAGCGGCCCAGTCGGGGACTTGGCGGCGGAGCAGAGAAGAGGGCGGCGGCGGCGGTGGTGGAGCAGAGAAGAGGGTGACGTGGAGAGTGAGAGTGAGAGAGGGAGTTGATTATGAATATGATGATGGTGGGGATGGAGGAGAGAGAGGAAGGAGGTGGAGTTGGGTTTTGTGGAGATTGAGAATGCCATGGTCGCCCTAAAGGGTTCTGTTGGGATATTGTTTGGGGTTTGTTTGGCGGCAGAATCAGAATCTGATATTTTTGCCCAACTTTAAGAACGGGGGTGTTTGCTTGTTTAAGAGAGCAAACGCTAATGCTATTCCACGCTTTTATTCCATATATAAACATAGCAATGCACAAGAATACAAGAGTTGCTAGCATTTGGTTTCCCTTGTAGTTTTGTCCAGTTATGAAAAGTGCTTCGAACGCTAACTTTAATAGCAACTTGTATATCAAACTATTAAAGCTTATTGTTAACACGATTAAAACTAATCTTTTGGTTTAAAATATTATAATATATGGGGATTTTATATTATTTGGTCACTAAAAAGTTAGTTTTAACAATGCTTATCAAGCACCTTAATATAAGTTATTATGTTTTTATTGCTAAAAGTTTAAAAAAAATTGTTTTCCCCCTCAACAAAACGAAGCGAAAGAAAAAAGAAAAAAACAAGTGAAGTGTTGGTTAAAGATTCGGGGTCGCCTTTGGGCATGGCGCCAAACTTCCCGCCATAAAATTTCGACCTCTTGCTTATGTCAAGGTGAGCTTCTGTTGAAAAAATCACTTCTGTGGTACAGCTGAATTTTAAAATACTTTATTTAATCATCAAGAAACTATCTCATGTTGTCGTAAACAATAAATTAAATCTAATTAAATGTACCAGTTGAAGATTAAAAACAACACTTATAACCGAATAATTCTTCAAGAAAGAATCTCTATTGTTAGATCTTAAATGTTATTCTCTTCCTTCATATTGTTATGTGTGTGGTAAAACTCAACAAATCTCTACCACAGCTATACTCTTTCCAACCACTCAAGTGTTGAGTAACCAAGATTACTAAAGATGAGCAATAAAAGTTCTACTATCTAATTTGCACTCATGTCTCTATTTATAGAAATGTGAGAAGGGGTCAGAAGTTTACGAGGAATCAAAGAGATAATTTTCTCTAGCCCTAATATGATAATGACACCAAACCATTAGCAATTTATCTCTAAAAATTCAACCAATCATAGTTCAGGGAATTTGTGATTTTTTGCATTATCTTGGATAATTCCAATTCAAACAATTCCAATTAAAATTAGAATTCCATTGTTTAAAATAACTATCTAATTTAAATAATTGTAAATAATTATCCATAATTCAAATTCAACTAGCATTTAAATTAATTATTCAAATACCAAATTTAAATAGTTAATTATTCTAAAATCTCAATTACCAATTTGAATAATTTTTTTCAAAATTAATCAAATAATTAATTCTCTAGAAAACATGCAGATGTGGTGCTACTCTTGTAGGCCTGTGCCTGCTAGCAGTCCAATCGAGATAAATTATGCTCACTATCATCTTACTGAACTGTGGATTGACTTTTGCTATTTATAAAAAAACTATATGTCACTCACAAGAATCAATACAAGATTAAAATTTAAAAAAAAAAAAAACAAGTGGCTTGTGGCATTTTTCAAAGAGTTTTTTCATGTAGCATATTTCAATCCACAGTCTAAAAAGATGACATATCTATAAAGCTCTTAATCCAATCTCGGACTATGTGCCATGCGTCCCATTAGGCCTCATGGCCTGACTTATGTATACTTTTTGTCTTACTTATGGTAATCTATATTTGTCTGATCTATCATAAAAGAATTAACGAGCTAGCATTGAGACCCGATGGACATAAATTATAGCTCCAATATAACAAATAAATTAATCCTTGATTGATTATCTGTGTATTTATTAACTCCATTGTCACTTCAATATAGACCCGAAGTTACACTCTTGATAATATACCTTATTAAGAGCTCCTAAAATGTGTCTTTTTCATGATTTTTCATATTATGTGTATCCCCATAGATTATCCATAATCGAATGAACGACTTAATTTTATTTTACCTTCTAAGTATTTTATCTCAAAGTTCTATTATTTTACCATTGCAAAATTGATTCCTTCTGTAATACATAAAAACAGAATATCATTCGTTTCTCATATATATCTAAATGACTGAGGCCTCATCATATTTTTCAATACTTGAATACCTTTGAAAGTATAACATTGACTCTTTGCTAAAGAGCTATGGATTATGTGTCTGTGAATTATGTTCTCATCAAATATAGGTTGCATCTCTAACATACCGACAATAGAGCATTCGTTCCTCAAAACTCCTAATTCGAGTACTAAATTTATCTCGAATGAGATTTCCCATTCTAGCGGTAATCATGGTAACACCTTTGGAAAGATTTCTACAAATTTCCAAACTATTGGAACATCTTTGGGTCCTATCTTAGCCTCCCTAGACTTATCCACCAGGTTGACTAGGTATCCAATACATCCACTAGCCAGCATCTTACTTGCCTTTATTACATATATCATCTATAGTGGTGGCTTTTGAGATGTTCCTGTGTAAATAAACTCTTCTTCATCAACAGGCCTAAATGTGACCTTCCACCATTAATAGTTAAAGACAGCATTGTACTTTCCCTAACGTTGTAATCATTCATGTCGATAATGATCAAATTTGCGTACAAGTCTCTACCGCAAATAATTATTGGAACATTCTGTAACTAATAATTAGATAGTAAAATTTCTATGGAAAGCAATGCAGTCCTAACAGGTTGACTTATTCTATCTCCTACTCTATCTAGATGCTTCGTAAACTTAGATTATGCAAATAAATGCATTAAATTTTAGGTTAGTAATTTCTAGTCGGGTGGGAAAGAGATTTTGAAAGAAATTGAGAAGAAAACTGGTTTCTTTCCATGGAAGAAATGGAAGAAAAGATGGAAAGTGAACTAATGTTATGGAGAAGAAAGAAGGAAATGAGCTCTTGGTTACGAAACACCTATTTATAGACAAAAGATTAATTCTTGGTTAATTTTTCACTCAATTTCTATGCCATTATTAAGGTCTTTCATGAATACATAAGTGAGACAAAAACTTGGTTATTCCCTCATTAACATTGGCGGCCCAAATCGAGCACTCCTTTTGGCTTTGATTTGCTCTAATCGCAGTTCCGGTCCCCTAGGTGGGGCATTTTACTTAATGATTTGGGCCTGACCAAATCATTACCCAATACCCGTTAAGGATAAAATCGTCATTTTTAAGAAAATTGCTAAAATGAACCTGAACCTTCCGAATTAGAGAAACGCCCATAGGCAAAAATGATCCGTAGCACGTCAAGTAAAGAAATCGTCAAGTGAGACGGGAAATTTGACTAAGGAATGAGCATGTTAAGAAATAAAAAGAGATAGATTAATAAGAAATGAAATTAAGTAAAAAGAACAAAAGGTTAATGTATAAGTTGTATTATCGATCAAGTAGGTCGGTAATAAGAAAGTTAGCTAATAGTCGGGGGTCTTGAATAAGACACAAAGGCGACTAATCGAAGGGAATGGATAGAGTTGGAACGCTGAAGTGTCATTCAGGTAATGTTTAAACCTCACCTATATCATAAAGAAAATGAATTTCAAATGCTTTGAATATGTTTTATGTTTGTATTTGTTATGCATAAAGTTTTAAAGATCAAGTCAAGACTTGCAATGTATTTACAATTGTTATGTTTAAAATATATTTGCATTTGTTATGCATAATGTTTACAAAAGGTCAAGTTATGATTTGCAATATGTCTGCAATTAATATATTTAATGATTTATACATTAAGTCATGTCATGCATAATGTTCACTAAGATTATAAAATCGGTAATCTAACCCTCAAGTTAAAATAAAAAAGTGTTGTACCAGCCTCCTCATCCAAGGGGAGTGTCATGCTAAAGTTGTATTATAGTCTCGGTGTTCGATGGGCAAGCGCGTTTGGTATGTACACTTGGGCCCATAGTAGAAGAAAGTTAAGAATGATGATAAAAAGTTACATAAAAGAGCATAAATGAAATTATACATTATGACATTGCTTGCATTACCTTTTAAAAATATTTTCTTTACAAGTAATCTTTATGTGAAACATGTTGCAAGAAATGTCTTATGATGAAAACATTTTATGGAAAACGTTTACAAGAAATAATTTAAGAAAGAAGTTTTACGAGAAAAGTTTAATGAAAAAGATTTTGCAAAAAATGCTAATGTTTTGTTAGTTTATGTTTAAACTTATTAAGCGAAAGCTCATTATAAGTTTATTTATGTTGTAGGTAGTTTTACATAAGACCAGTAAAATTGGTTGAAGAGCTCGGTGTCGAGGTGACAGATGCAGAGGTTGGGTATGGATACTACTACCAAAGACTTCTGCTGTTTTAACGAAAAGCTTTTCTTGTTTGAAAAGATGTTTTAAAAAGTTTTAGGAAAATAAATGTTTAAGAACATGTTTATGATAAGCATTTTTAAAAAATATGTCTTTATGAATTGTTTTGAATGATTACGAAGTTAGTTTTATATTATGTTTCAATTTACGTTGCAATAGATGTTGCAACAGTTTTTAAAGTATGTTTATAAAGAAAAAAATTTTCTAGTATTTTCTTACTCGTAAGTAAGATTAAATTTTTAAAAAATAATGTTTTAAGAAAGCTAAGTGATGGCATGAAAAGATGGGTTATTACAAGTCCACGTGCCATTCATTTACACCCAGATCCATATTATCACTACTAATAAGGATTAATTAGAAAATTCCCCCTTAACTATAACCTTTGTAATACTATGCCACTTAAACTTCAAAACGTAAGATGTGTTTCTTTGAACTATGAAATATTAACAAAAAAAAAACTTCTTTCGTTAGAACTTTTCATAAAACTTGATACATAATTAAGATTTGACATATAATATAGGAGTATTTTAATAACTCTATCATGTCTCAAGTTAATTTGAATTTAAAAAGTTGACTTACTTTAAAAATTTTAATTCTTAAAAATATAGATTAAAAAACTTAAAAAAAAAATTAAAGCAAATAATCTCTTCTTTCACTTTTATGTGACTAAACCATGGCAAGCTAAACAACCTAACGGTTTACTAAACTACTCAAAAATTACATGATTTGTATAATATTGTATCATTTATGCTCAAAATCATAATTCAAGGAGTTTTCTTGTTAATATTTCATAGATTGGAAATAAATGTTTTGTTTTGAAGTTCGCGGGATGTAGTGTTAAAAGAGTTGTGTTTGTAGGAGAGTTTTTGTAATTAATCCTATAAGTAATATGACTGTTACTTTACTTAATGAACTTATCCATACTTTATTTTTTGAATGTAGGCCATAAATATTATACAAAAGTGTCAATTTAGGCCAGGCCAAATGAACAAGCCTAAAGCTCGCCTCTTTTAGCTTGAACTCACCCCGCATTAAGGATCGAGATGGTCAAGAATTTAGACTCAAAATATAACTGGATCAGGCCTCACTGGCCTGGTTACATATGTTTTTCAATTTTTTATAAAAAATTTCCTTATTGAAAATATAGGCCTAAATTTTTCATTAATTGGCTTAGTCCGCCCGACATGATTTTCCCATTAGCAAATAAAATATTGTTAAAATTATTCTTCTAAAAATTATTTGCCTATATTTTCTAATATTTTTAATTAAAAACTTAATAAATTTGGGTTGGGTTGAGTTCGTGTGGTGTGGTCTTATTCTGACCCATTCAGTTAATACTAAAACGGACATATTTTGGATTAGTTAAAATTTGGGGCATCTGTTGTAGTTTGATAAAACTTGAAGGATTCTTTTCAAATTTTCCCTTTCTAAATTATTGTTGCTGATTGCTACGATATATTGGTAGCATTCCTCTTCCGCTTTTACACGAGCTGAGCATCTTTCGCGATCACATTCAAATCGAAAACGAATTGAATCCGATTCTCTTCTTCATCCCAAAACCAGAAGGTTTGTTGTTGCATGTTCATCTTTGATTCCGAGATCATCATTCTCAATTGGATTTCCTATAAACGATATTACTTGATTTGATCTTGAATCTGTTCAATTTCTTTCAGATCCAAGCCTTTCAAGCTCCGCAGCTAAAGAAACCTTCGAAAATCGTGCGTAGACACTCAGATCTTTCCTCTCGCTTCTTTTTTTCTATTTTTACTTTTTGGGTAATTGTTCAATTATTCGCGAGTTTTATATATATAGTATAATGAAGATTGGTTTGGAAATGGTGTGATAGGAAAGAAAAGAAAACAATGGAAGAGAAGGGGAGTACTGTGTTCAGTCCAGCATTGGAAGGGATGAAGAATGTAAAATCTGAGAATGGTGAAATGCTGACAATCCCTTTCCTGGAAGTCTGCAAACAGATTTTGCCTGTTATTGGTACAATTCCACCAACTATTCTATGAATCTATTTTTTTTCAGTTTTTATTTATGTCTATCTCTTCACTGTTTTCTTATGATTGCCAGATAAGTTTGGAGCAGCCATGGCCCTTGTCAAATCTGATGTTGGTGGCAACATTTCGGTATGATTCTCTCTTTGTTCTCTTTCTTGCTTTTAAGGAAAATGTCTTCTTCTTCTTTTTTTTTTTTTTAATGCAAGATTTAATCTCTTAAGATGCCTCATTATTCTTACTTGGTTTTCGTTGTAGAGGTTGGAATCTAAGTATGAATCCAACCCTGCACAATTCGACAAGTTGTACAGTCTGGTGAGTGTTGAGGTTGAAGCTAAAACGGCTAAAGGATCATCCAGCTGCACCAATGGTCTTCTTTGGTTGACAAGGTAAAGGAGCATCACTTTTTGTTTCATTTCGCCGTCGATGTGCAAAGCTTGATATTTGCATTAGTAATACGTGATCTGAATGATAAAATTGAGGAAAAAGTACTTGTGAGACTGTTGACTATATTTTTGTTTTTGGATGGCAAAACATTGTGAGAGTATATTATTGCTTTTGGTCTTCCCTAAAAACAGTAAGGCTTTCTTCATTGAAATGTTTTACGGATTCTGCACCAGTAAGAAAGCTGGAATTTGTAAAATTTGCTGTTCTAGAAGTTATTTAGATTCTTTGGTTGGAGAAAAACGTGAGACTTTTAATTAGAATATCTTTGGGATACGGTGAAGTTTGGCCTCTAAAGCCTTCTGCAGTTGAGGGCTTTTAAACTGGACACACACGCATACATTCATTTACTTTTGAGGAGGTTTGTCTCATAAGATATTCTTGAGTTTCAGTGCTTTTCATTTTTCATTGCATGTATTGGCTATTGGGAAGAAATGGATAGATCTGTTATCCTCCATTTATCTTAGCTTAGTATACCACTTTCGTTTCTATTGTTTAATTAATAGTTCACCAAACAAGCATTTGAAGATGAAAAAAAAAATCTCATCTTACAAAATGTACAGGGCAATGGATTTCTTGGTGGCGTTATTTCGCGACTTACTGGAGCATCCAGATTGGTCGATGTCACAAGCTTGTACAGATTCCTATGGCAAGACTCTGAAGAAATGGCACGGTTGGCTCGCTAGTTCAACTTTCACTGTAATGTGTTTGACTCCTTGTCTTGTTATATTCTTTTTTGGAAGTTTTAGAAGTATAAAACTTATGCAATTAACAAGCATGTGTTTTACCTCCTTTCCTGTTTGGCACAAAGTATATTCATTTAAAATTTGAGTTTCTGATGTTGGCATTACAGATGGCTATGAAGCTTGCGCCTGATAGAAAGAAGTTTATGGAGGTAATAGCGGGTTCTGGTGATGTCATGACTGACATAGAGAAGTTTTGTACAAACTTCTCCCCTCTTCTTGAAGAGAATCACAAGTTTTTGGTAAGATTTCTTGTATCCACGTAATTCTAGAAAATTTGAGCTTCACCTTGTTGCAGTTTAAGATTTATATGACCCATTTCCAAATAGGTAAAAAGGATAGGATTTCCTATCTGAATTACATGTTATGGTTCTTGTTAGTTTATCAATTCTCCTTATCATGGGCCAACACTAGATTTTATATTCTATGACTCCCCCTTCATGTGTGGGTTGGATCATTTGCGCAATCATTACTTCAAAAAGCCCAACATGAAATATTTGATGATAAGCAGGCTCGAAACCTATGAAGGGTCAACACATGGTGCAATTTGGAGAGTGTAGTTCTATAGGAGTTTGAAATAAGGACAACCTGCATTGATATCTTCAAGTAATTAGTCTTTACCAATTCTTCGAAAATGTTAAGCGTTTAGAAAGTAGCCCAATGTTGAAGTTTATACTCTTAAAAGTTTCAAAGCGTTTGGTCCACAATCTAATGTTTCCCGCCCCTACATGGAACACTCGAGTCTTGACCCAGTTTTGTTTATGAAATGGTGAAAGTAGCTAATGGAAAAAGATCTTATCCCTTGTGAAATTGGGACTTTTGAGAGATGCTTAATAGGCTGCTATTTGTGAGTCCAACTCGTGGCATGAGATGCCAGCCCTAGGCTAGTCGAAAAGAAATAAAAAGAATCTTTTCTTTAGTTTTGATATTTCTACTTTCCGTTGTAAACTTGTTGTTTTGTGCTGAAACAGGCTAGTGTTGGCATGGATGAATTGAAGGCTTCTTAATGGAAAGGCTTACTTTGACACTTCCATCCCTTCCATCTATTCATCTTTTCCTCAGATTTCGATTCGCTTGCGGTATCGGATCATGTCCTTTTGCCAAAATCTTAAGACAATTAATAATCAGACTGTCATATTGCGTATTGGTTTTAAAATCAATTTATTGTGTTAAATTCTATACTAGGTAATTAAGGGGAAACTTTGGTATAGTTACCAAATAAATAACCATCTTTTTTTTCTTAAATGTTGTTGTAAGCGCCATATATGCCTGACTTTGACACCGGATAATTATATGAACTCGCCCTTTCAGTTTGTGAAGTTTACAGTCTTTGGATGGTAGACCTTATAGTTTTAATGTTCGTAATGATGTGAGTTAGAGCCAGATCTGGTTTAAAATTAGCAATTAAACTATCCAATTTGTATCAAACTTTATTCGTCGATGTCACTTTACCTTAATTCATTTCTCTAACTTGACAAAGCTTTTTAGTGGACAATATTTTCTTCTGCTTTGATGGAATTATCATTACTAATGAGATGGAAGGAATGCCAACTTCAAATTACTTAATCTCTTTAAATTTGAAAACTAGAATTACTGCCTTTTCGATTTTGAATTGAAATTTTGTGTGAATTAATTAACGAGTACAATAATATTTTCCGTGGCTTACGTATGATATAATTCAAATTTGGAGAATTCTAAGGGGCCGTTTGTTTGGCATATTGAGTAAACTCTTTGGGCTCTGAGTTCAAAGAATTATTTGGATACATGTTTGTTTTCCTCAAAATGTAAATCAAATGAATCTTTATTGAATCTAAGTTTTAGAGTTTTATTCTCCTTGAACTTGGATAGGTTTGTGTTCGACCCTCCTTGAACACGGATGTGTTTGTTTTCGTAAAAACTGAAATTATCTCTTTTATATTTGAGGGAAAAAAATCATAACTTTTTTATTTGATATCCGATTAAGACGATTTTTCTTTCATTGTGATCCTAAAAGAGAAATAAATTAAGATCTATATTGCATATTTTTAATATCATAAATATTAATATTTTGTTAATAAATTAAAAACTTTTTCCACTATCTATTTAAACACAAATTTTAATTTTATTTCTTATTTAGATTAACACTTTAAATATACATTAAAACATCAATTCAGATAATAACTCAAATTATCAATTTAAATCACAACTCAAATCAGAGTAACAAATACCTAACTTGCTTTGACAATAATATTTTCCATAGCTTACGTATGATATAATTCAAATTCGTAGCATTGTAACGTATGAAATGTAAAACAAGTTGATACATACATATATATATATATATATTAATGTGATTTGATAGGACTTTGACTGTTGAGTACCGTAAAAGGCTCCTTCAAATAAGCAAAGCCACTAAATTGTGTTATTACCACCAATAAAACAACCAAAATTTCTCCTCTTTTGACTGAACTGTGAGTGAGAAGCTTTTTCTATGATGGTTCGTTTCAAAGTACTGATTGTATCTTTGCTCAGCATTATCGTGTGTTTATGTATTTCTTTTTGGTATTTTGTTAAATGATAGGTGATCACCAATAACCACTATGAAAGACGACACGAGGTAGTGTAGGGTAGGGCAGCTCAAGGGACAAACACTTTGTTGGGGAAGAAATGATCAACGACCAAATTGATTTCATTATTTTTATGCATCCAACATAAAATATATTCTTCTATGCAAGGTTGTATATAACCTACATGTAGTGTTTGTAAACTTTTAGGTACTATTTGGATTATGAATTCGAAAATTTGTGATAAATAAATCAACGAGTAGCTAGCTTATTCTGGCAATGATATTTGCCCTAGCTTACCTAATTCTGATTCAAAGTTGGAGAATTCCACAAGGGTATGTGTTTGGCATTTTCAGTTCAAATTAAAACTTTTGGTTGTTACAATATGAAACTCTCATATGTTGTAGTATTAAACAAAAGTATGCTACAGTATAAAGCTCTCATATGTTATACTATTTTTAACCAATTGGTTCAAACTAATTAGTTCTAACCAATGCTCCCAAAAAATCCATCAGATTATATCAATTTTGTATACAATTTAACATTATGTAATTTTAGCCAATGTTTAAAAGGATACATTGCATGTGTTTGTTTACGATGTTTGTTTAGAACTAACCGATTTCAACTAACTACAGTATAAAGTTTTCACATACTATAGTAAGAAGTAAAAAGTTGCTATAATGTAAACCTCTCAAATGCTACAGTTTTTAAATTTAAAACTTTAATTCTAATTAACGTATTAAATGTGACCCCATTATCAGTAGTATCCCTACCACAGAAAAGCTTGTTCAAAGTAAACAAAACCACTAATGTGGTGTTTAGTACATGGGTTTAGGCCAGTTTAAATTATGGAGACGGTTCATACTGACATTTGATGGAATAATAACTGAGGCAACTTTACAATGGAGGTAGCTCTAAACCTGCTAAAACATCTATGACCCAAACTTTAACCAACCCCTAGTCAAGTTCATACGGTTTGAACCATTTTTCATCATAAAAACTATTCCTATGCTCATTTTTTCTTCATAAACTATAGCTTTCAAAACATTAGCTTTTATTTTAAACTTGATATGATGTTTTATTATCGTTTTAAATCTTTACATTCTAAATATTAATTCATAACCATTATTTAAACCACACAGTTTAAAACTCATAGTTCAAACAATAAAATTCTTAACCACACAATTTTAAACACACGCACCAACCAAAAAAAATAGATTATTAACACCACCAAATTTCCCCTATTTTGACTTAACCGCGTTGGAGAAACTTTTCTTGGTTGCCCACCCAACCCTGGCTTATCTGGCAGATCGCAATTGTCAAACGATCCTGATCTAATAACGACTCATATTTCTTAAGATCTTTCTACGCCTGCCTGTAATCCCCTTCGTTTTAAGGGGATTATATCTCAAACTCAATTCATATGTTTGTTTCTATCTTAGTATTTTGCGACTTTGTTTATTAAACTGATCAAGCCTTCAAGGAAATCTACACTTTGAATGGAAAAAGTGGTAAATTGATGATCAAATTGACCTCATTATATACGTGAACGTCCAAATCCAATACAAAATTGGTGCCATAGGCAAAGAGAGGGCAAATATTGAATAGTGAACCATATTATATCCTCAAATAAACACTAAATAGTTCATATAGAGAAATAGATGATAAGAAACAAAAAAAAAAAAAAATCCAAATCACAAATTAGGGATACAAAAACCCCATATTTGTAGAACTAATCAATCATCCGCTACTTCTAAAGACGAAGAAAAAATAAAAAAATAATACATGCATCGATGATAAGTGTATACGATATAGTAGTATATGTATGTACGTGTGTGTATTTATAGCTTAAACCTGAACTTGCAGCTACTGTTGCGAATCGTAATATCGTTGCTAGCAGAAAGATCATTAACATTGAGGCTACATCTGACGGAGAACTTGATCTTGAAAAGCTTAAGCTTTCCCAGCTTAATTCTGACGGGTTGTCTGACCCTCAGAGCAAGCGGAACATAACCAGTATTCTGCTGCTCCGTCTCAAGGTCCGTTATAAGCCCCGACGCATTCGCCGTCTGCCCCGACAACGGCACGACCAGCTGCGTCGTGTTGCGGTGTCCTTGATAGAACTTGGGCAGGGCCCCCTGGCAAAGCCTGGTCCCCGAGTAGCTCACGGTTATCCGGCTTCCCCCCTCGTAGTATATCCCGATCTTCTTGTTCGGATTGCGTGCGGTGATCGTCACGTCGAAGGTTGCCTCCAGGCTCTCGTTGCTGCTCAAATCGAATTGCGTTACCTGAAGCCTGTCGATCGAGTATTTCGGCAATTTTGGGCGGAAAACCAAGTAGAGGATGCCAACGGTGGCTGCGATGGCGATGATTAGGATGAGAATGACGAGGAGAGTCCAGCAGAAGCACCTGCAGAGACAGCTTCTTCGCTTCTTCGGCGGCTTTGACTGCTCCAACGGAATGGTTCGCTGGAAAGGAGGATAAAGCGGTGCCGACGCCGATGCCGGGTCGCCTTTTTCGGAGCTTGAGGCTTCCGCCCGCACCAATGGGGCCTCAGGGTCTTGAGCTGGATGGACTCTCTGCTGATCAGCCATGTTTGGAGTGCAATTTGATTTTTTTTTTCTTGATCTCTCTGCAGTACCAACTTGTAATATTACTATTTGTGTTATTAAGAGTTTTTCTTGAGCAAGTTTTTGTTATTATATATACATAGTTTTATTGTATATTGAGGTAAAATTTGAAGGTTTCCTGTTTTTGACTTTGAGAAGGTAAAGAGTCACTTTCTAGGAAAGACATCATCCGCGCACGCATTACCTAAAATTCAACGAAGAACGCGTGATCTTTTTGCAATCAAATTCGTGTATTTTATGGAATTGGAGAGTAATTTTTGGAACTTTCTCGCTTAACTTGATCAAGAATATCAAATTCACACGTTGATAAAGTCACGTCCAAACACGTTAGTTTTTTTTTTAAATGTTTATATTATTCAAAGGATTTGGCCTTCTTGAAAAGTTGAAAAGTTAATTTGAATTGTTGCAATATATAAATATTATTACATAAATTAATAAATAAGTAGGACTTTAATACATACGTTTATATAGTGGCGGCTTTTTCCGCCGAATTAATTAATTAAATTTATTGGTTTGGATCCACATATGCTCACGGGAAAAGTATTCTACAACATAACCTATATAATTAAGGCACGCAAATATGACCATGTATACATATTTAAAAATTAAAAAGCACGACCTCGGTCAAAGTAGGCATATACCAAACGTGAACACCCCCGAAGCCACGGTTCCCATCTTCAGCGTCTGTTCCGGCGGATGGTTCGGATTCCGCAGATGCGGATTACTAAGCCGCGAGTATTAAGAGTGTGTTTGTTTCAGTTTTTAAATCACGATTCGAATTTCTCTCACAAAAATTTAAATATTCATTCAAATACTCTACTCAAATACTCGTACCAAACGTACCCTAAATGTTTTTTCACTTGCAGTTTAGTTATTTCTTGTCCACTATATATAAAATTAGGCAATTAGCCATATTTTAGTAAAGTCTTTTTTCAAGTTGCCTAAATATTTATATGCTCGTATTTTAGGAATTTATCGATTCACGGTTTGAAAATAACAGATCGATTATTCATAGATTTTAATTAAGAGAAATTCTTCAAGTGTATTGTATGCTATGCAATAAAAAGCAAGAAAGAGGGAAAAAAAGAACAGAAAAGAAAACCCCAATAGATGCGTGCCCGTCGAATTGCAATGCATATAGGGTGTCACAGAGTTATAAAAATATATAACAATCAAACCAGATATTTTGAAACTATTTTCTAAATAGTAAGAAATTAATGAACCTTGTATAGGTTACCTCAGGCCTTTGCTTTCTTGGAATTTTCTTGTAACATGTTTCATGCAATATGTATGATAAAATTAATTTTGGATAGAATATAAAGGATAAATTTTGTAAACATCGTGTTCTATCTTTAGTCCAGGATCCGATCCCCCATGCTCGTCGCCGCCATTGCTGACGGCTCCGTTGAGCTCCACGGCGTCTGTACTTTCGTCTTCGTTAGATCTCAAACCCGTGTCCCTAACCCACCTTCCGACGACGGCAACAACGCCTCAACGAGCAACCCACGGGCCGTCGACGGCCTGGTCCGAACCATCCCTCCTCATCCCCGCCATCATCGACGGCTCCATTGAGCTCCAGAGCGTCTGCCTTGAAGTTTTTTTAAATGTTATGATGTTTTGATTTTATTTTTCATTTTTAATTTTTTAAACCCATGGTTTTTTAGTCATTTAGTGAAAAAATTCTTCCGGGGTTTTTCCAAAAAGCATCAAGAATCGAATGTGCTCTCATCCATAATAGTCAAATTACTCCTCACCACCCGACCAATCATCTGAAAGTCTAGGCAAAAGAATATGAGCTCCACCAGTGGCTAAAGAGTGTTGTTTCTATGAGAGAAATTCCCTAAATAAAATAAACTACAACTTTTTAATCCAAATCTATGAAATATAGGGTTGATCTTTGATTTTTGTTATAGAACTACATATGTATTCTCTTTATTAATAACATTCAGAAATATATTTGGGAATTAATATTCAGAAATATATATCTGTAATGGTGGAGGAAGATGTAATTTAGACAAGATACATGCCCTACTCAATTTTTATAATTTAAAGTCTTATCTACAAAATTCTTAAAAAAATTTAGATATGCTATTAACTTGAATAATTGAATAATATTATTTTGCCCCCATTTTATTGAAAAAATTATAATTATCTACTAAATAATGAGAATATATAACTATATATTCATTCAATAAAATAATATATTTATTTTTCATAGTGCCCCGCTTAAAAAAGGTTTTTGGCTTTGCCACTTTATATGGGGCAACTTGAAGTAGGGATATTCAACGGTCAATTTTAGTCAATTTTTAGTTAGACGGAACTGATGGCAGCTTGTTTTAGGAAATGCAAACTGAACATTAATTGTTTGTAAGAGAGATTCAGTCGGTTTTTGACCAATAATGGTCAGTTTGTGACGGTGGGGTCTAGAAACCAACAACGAGCCAGATTAGAGATAGTAACCTAATCAGTTTCATTTTTTTAGGTACAAATATAATGTATTAGAGATGACCTAAAAACTTAACATGTTGAGAATAATAATATATTAGCTAAACAATAAAAAGCAAACAAATTTTTAATCTAACAATAGAGTCCAAAATCTTAAAGTTTAAACATGACATGGAGTTTATTTATGGTATATTATTATAATTTACACTGATATTTTATAAAAACCAAAATTGATTAATTGGTTTAGTTTCTTACTGATATGAAAAAAGCCCTTCTAATAAGCGAACTGCTCACTTTATAGGCGATCAGTTTTTCGGCCAAATCGATTAGTTTTGCTATTGTGACTTTTTTCATGCCGGTTTGACAGTTGGTTTCAATTTCTCGATTTTTTTGAACACCCTTAAATTAAGGTTGGCTCAAGTGTTTGGATGTGTCTCATATGTCTGCTAAAATTTGAATCTAGAAAGTATTTTCTTACTAGAAAGAGTCATAAACCTCATATTATATGAAATAAAAAACCTTTGAGAATTACATATATGTGTCCAGTATTAATATAGGATCACATAATTTGGTTTCCTATTTCATATATTTTTTTTCTTATTACTTGTCAAACCAAAACGGTTAATCATCTAATGTTTTACATCATTGCGTATGTGGCCATATTTTTAGAAAGGCACTTGAATTCTATATTACTTTTGTTGTTAAATTTCAATTTACTAATTGAATCAGATTAAGTCAAAATAATATATGTTTAATTTATTAGACAAATATAGTTCAGGTATGACTCATGATTTTTGACATATTAATTTAATTTGTTAAATACTAATTTCAATATATGTAATTATAAAATATTATTGAGATAAAGAAATAGCTTTGATTGGGAATAAGAAAGTAAAGCCGGCCCTAGAAGTGTACCGTCTTTAGTATTAGAACATAGTCTTAGAGTGGAGTGTATCGTACACTAGCATTTCGTTCTAGTCATTGTATCAGGTTAGGGCATTTCTATGTCCCGATCGGCCTGTAGCCTGGTTCTCTCACAACAATGGGTCCCACCACTAGGACCCACCCGATAGGGCCTATTGTCGTAAAAGGACCAGGCTACAGCCCGGTCGGAAAAAAAAAAGTTTTTCATCAGGTTATAATTGTACAGTTAATTCCTTTGTGCAGTGCTCATTCTTAGAGAGCCACGTGTCTAGGTTTTTTGTACACCACTGAAACCCACCTGGTAGGGCCCACTGCTGTGAGAGGACCAAGCTATAGCCAGGTCGGAAAAAAAAAGTTTTTCATCCGGTTATAATTGCACAGTTATTTCCTTTGTACAATGCTCATTCTTAGAGAGCCACGTGTCTAGGTTTTCTGTACATAGTATATTAATGCATTTTCTACTCAGCCTCCCGTATGTTGTGAGCTTTATACTCACCGTTCTTCGCGCCTCTTCTCTGTTATTTGTCTGCAAACCTCCATTAAAGCATAACTCTTATCTTTTAAATGTGTCGACGGGCTTCCAATATTATGTTTTCTTCCACGATGATGGTGGGAGAAGTGTTTGCTAAGACAAAATGGGGGGGATTTCTCGCCATTTTTGGTCGGCTTTTTGAGTGCATCACTTTTTGGAGTTCCTACTCTCATGAGGTCTCGTCTAACTCTTGGTGTTAGAAGTGTTGTGTTGAATGGTTGATTTATTTACGAGTTAGCAACCCTAATTCTACCGACAAGAAACAAAATATAAGAAAGAAAAATAAGCAAAAATAAGCACACAAATTCATAATGGTTTAACCTAGATACGAGAGCTACGTCTACTTACAATTGTTGAAGAAAATTCAATATGATAAAAGGAAAAATTTACAAAAAGAAAAAAATCAAACAACACTCAATTTTCTATTTTTTGTAACCTCTTTAATAATAATCCCTATTCGGTGCATTCATTATATATAGAACTAAAGTTTTAAGTGTGAAATCCCCCTATCACTCTTAATAAAATTTTGGCTTGAGCGTAAAATTTTCAAGAGAGACCCCTTTTCAACCGTTACAATGATATTATAAGAAAAGTTATTCGTTGTAACTTTTTGTGTAGGGCAATAATTAGTCACGGTATTAAATTAAGCTTCACAACTTAACAGGTTTAGCTTGTCATATGGTGCATGTGTATTGATTCGATGATGCGTCCTTGGTGATTCTATCATTTGGCACCCTACATTTTCTTTTTTTTTTTTTTCTTTTTAGTTTGGTTTGCCATCGTAATAACAAGGATTCGTGAGCCGACTTGTTTGTATTGTACATTTGTCGTTTTTGATTAGTGTTTTAAATTTTCATCTTACAATTACTTACACATTATTAATATACAATCAATTAGAACAATCCTAGATGGCTGATTTTTTTGAAAAGTCTTATGTCACTTAAAAATTGATCAGTATTATTATCATGTAAACGGTTTTATATGGGCAATTAAAAAAAAAAAAAACCTGCCACTTGTTACCATTTTAGGCGTTTAAAGAAAATAATAATGCCAAGAATTAATAAATATTGTTGACGATAGCCATAACAAAATATATTTCCAATTGAGTGGAACTCTAAAAGCAACTCTTCGTTAATATATATTGAAGAAACTCGAACCCAACAACAATTACATTACAAACATTAAAAAAAGAAAGAAAGAAAGAAAGAAAGAAAGAAAGAAAGAAAAACACGGCAAGGAATGTTTACCGAAACGCAACGTCCCGTAAAATATTAATTTTAATCACAAAGAGAGGAATTTATTATTTTGAATTTCTTTCGGGCATGAATATTACTTACCTAATTTTTATTTTAGGATTCGTTTGTTTCACTACTCGAATCACGGTTTGAATCATTTTGCTAAAGTATTTTCTCTTATAAAAATTTAAATCTTTATTCAAATATTTTATTCAAATACTCGAACCAAATAGACCTGCTTTCTTCCTGCATCGGCATTGACAAAAATGTCAAAAGTACACTTTTATAATTAGACATGTATTTTAACATACATCGGAAAAGTGTGCAAGAAAATCCAAGTTTCCAACCATAATAGTTGAAGTGAGTATTTATAAATGGGAAAAGCAAGCGCAGCCTTAGGATCAATGAATATGTACAAAACAGAAGCTTCCTAATAAAGAATGGTTTAGATTTCAAGCCACCAAAGCCAATAGTCAACAATTTAATCCATCTAGTTTACACGATCATGCATCATTATTTGTGGTTGTCGTATTTTAGCGCCTATTTTTACCGAACTCCTTTGACTATTGCTACAATAGACGAAACTTAAAGAGTTTGTTTGGTCCTTGACAAGGGTGGCTTAGGGGTTGATGGATAGGGACGGAGAAAAAGGAGCGATGGGGGAGGTTCTCTCTAATGTGGTTGCGTGGATCGATAAGAGAGTAAGAATTTCTTAAAGCTATTTTTTGTAGACCATATAAAAAATCATATTGTATAATAATACATTAATATAATATTCGATATGATTATTATATTGTAATTGTATAAGTTAATACAGATGTTAAATTGATACGAGTTATGTTGTATTATAAAATACGGTTCATTTTTAGTGTATTGCATTATGTTATTTCATATTAGATTCATAGTTTCTTTAGATATTGGGTTAAATACCCCACGAGGGGTTAGGTCAAAGCCCATACTTTTCTAAAAATTGAGGGCAATTTAATATTTTTTAAAATTTATATTTTGGCCTTTAAATATAAAAAAAATGTTTTTTGACCCCAAGATTTTTTAAAATTGCATTTGGACCCATAATTTTTAAAAATATATATTTGACTCTTTAATTTTTATAAAATTATATTTTTGCCATAATTTTTGAAAAATTAAATTTGATCCTTTAAAAGTTTAAAAAATTACATTTCGACGTTTTACAATATATCATGCATTAAATACTATATATCTTACACAATATAATCCAATATAAGCTATCAAACATAGCTGTGAGGACTATGAGTCCACCTGAACCACCAAAAACAATCATCCCTACTTTGTAGAGATCAGTGATGGAGCCAAAAGTCACATTGGAAAATTACAAGTATGTCCCTCCTTTGTTGGAAATTTATAATGCTAATTGGTACGATTTTGTTTTTCAACAAAGGTCCATCTCATTTTAACAATATAAATAAATAAAATTTACGTAGTTGTGTACAAATGCAATGAGATATTTAACAGTATAGGTTTGTGTTGTATGGATTGAAAATACACCAATTAATATTCTAACTAAATAAATTCAATTAATTCTTCTAAAACAAATCTATTTACTTATTGTGAGTGTATTTACGTTCTGTATATTATATATGAAATCATGGTGAACGAGTCCCATTGTCTATTTAAATTTTGTTTTTACTTTTATTTAGTTACTCTCTTTTATTTTAGTTATAGGATTTAATTATACGGTAAATTGTTCGGTTCGTCTTTGATTTATTTAAAAGATAAGTCTTTTTTTTTTTAGCTAAAACGACTTTGAATTCGAAAAAGGGGGTGCAAAAGGATAAACTTAACTAACGTCTATTAATTTTCTCACTTATACTAGTCATGTGCCGATCACGTTATCGTTATTTATTACAAATAGACCAAAATGCCCCTAATTAAATTAAGTACCATTATAACAAAAAGTAAAAACAAAAAAGAAAGCCTATAACAAATGGGAAAACTTTATCTTCCCCAACTCTGGCCAACCAAACCCAAATCCTTCACCTTTTCCTGCCTTCCTCCCTCCCCTTGAACCCAGACAAGCGAGTCTCCTTCACCAAACCTAAATCCCTAATGTGCGTGCACAATCCAAACCTCTGTCCCAACACCTGCAACTCAAACATCTATCCTACCACTGGCAAACCTAGAAAAACCCACCGATAAACAAGTCACAACCCCAAATAATGCATGTATAGCAATAACCAAAAAAATAATAATAATTTCAGAGATCATCACCAAAACAAAACGAAAATCAATTGCATAAATTGTGGTAAACAAATTTCTCCAAACTTGTCTACTAATAAGTATGTAATGGGCAGACACAAGCAAGATTCAATTAAGATGAAATGAATCTTCAAGAAAAGAAAAAGGCAGAAATAAAGAAATAATCATATGTATACTTGCCTTAAAACTAAGAGTAAAGATGTTCACGGATTAGATTACATGGATTAGTAGTCAATCCGTAATATAATCCGTGTATATTAGTTTGAGAAACATTCAATCCAAAACGAATCCATAAGAGTTCCAATCTAATCTAATATGATATGTGAATAACAAATTCGACGGATTGAAATCTACAGATTCACGGGTTGAGCGTTTAATTTATTTAAAAAACTAAAAATGAAAAAAGTATAATATGACATGACACAATTTATTCAAATCCAACAAATTACAGCATGATTGAACACAAATTGGATAATAAACTAAATTGTAGCATTACAACAAACTTAATAAAATTAAAAGAAAGTCTTCCTTAAAAAAAGAAAAAAAAAGAAAAGAAAACACCTACATATTTTAGAAATTATTAAAACGTGCCTTTATTTTTTTGGGATGGGCTTTGTTTTTGGGTCGGGCTTTTTTTTTTAATTTAACAAAATATGTTTTCAGAAACAGCGGTTGGTATTTTGGAAATTTGTGTGTATATATATATATATATCGGATTCACATATTACATGCATTGAAAGATACTTAATCTATAATCTAATTCGTATATATCGAATTGAAAAATTTCTTATAAAAAACTAATACATTTTTTTCATAATCCAATTTAATTTAATGGATTGGATTGGATTGAATGAATTACACGGATAAACGAATTTCATGAACACCCCTAACTAAGAGCAAGTGTTGTCTATATATAAACCAGAGTCTCTTTATTCTCTTAATAAAACTCAGAGACTGCTCTATACATTCATTTTCATTTTTATGTTTTTGTGTTTCGTGGTCTTTAGTTCGAGAAAAATTGGTTCAAGAAATTGTGGTGCCTGAATTGTTTGCGAGGTGGTGGTGGTGAAGTGGGCATAACACCTCTAGCGACATCAAAGCCAGAGGACGGTGGGGGTTACACCGGATCGGCATCGATCTTGGGCTAGGCAACACCTGACCGACGACGAATCTAGTGCGTGTTAGGATTGGAGCCCTAAGGAATAAATACTTTGATGTATTTATGACATTTTTGGTAAAATAAACAATAATGTGAATATCGCATGTATTGATAATGTTCCTTATATTACTATCATATTTATTATTTTATATTAGCAAGTATGTGATTCGTGACTATTAGAACAAAATCTTAAAATTTGACATATATGGAGTTTATTTACGGAAAGATCCAATCTGGAGATTAATAGTCTAAATTATATAGTTCATAGTCTATGTATAGAACTGGGCAGTCTATACATGATAAGACTGTAATAAGGATTTATGTCCAATTAAAGAGGCAATTTATCATGGTTTTTTGAATGGATTGACCACATAGTAAACACATTAATGTGGTAGATCTAATGGCGGTTACACATTGAACTGGACCTAAAGTTGAATTGATTTAATAATAATTTTGTTTAACTTAAATAAATTCATTTTGACAATCATTCATGTGTCATCTTAATCCTAAAGTAGATTCATGATTTCATGTTTATAGCTTGTGTCTTTTGGTATACCAAAGGCAAGAGTTTCAAAGAACAAAGGCTCCATTGTTGGTATGTTGGAGAAACAACCTATATTTGATGAGAGCATAATCCACGTACACATAATCCACAGCTATCTAACAAAGAGTCAATGTAATCCTTTCAAAGGTTCGTGTGGGAGAAATATAAGGAGGCCTCGGTCGCTTGGATAGATATTGTAACCAAATGATATTCCTTTTATATGTGTTATAAAAGGATGAATTTTTCAATAGTGAAGTAATGGAACTTTGAAATAAAATAATCATAAAGTAGAACGGAACTAAGTCTTTCATTTGATTATGGACAACCTATGAAGATACATATAATATGAGAGGTCATAAACAATACTTATATTTGAATATGATATATTATTAAGAGTGTAGCTTTGGGTCTATAATGGGGAGATACCAAAGTTAATAATTAAACTAATAATTAATCAGGGATTAATTTATTTGTTATTATTGAAACTTTATGATATATGTCCATTGAGTCCCAATGCTAACTCACTAATTCCTTTATGACAGATTGGGCTAATATATAGGTTACTATAGGTAAGGCAAAAGTATATGCAAGTCGGGCCGTTGGGCCTGATGGGCCGTGTGGGCCTTAGTCTAGTTAGACTACTAGTGAGCGTAGGCCCACTAGGAAATGGCGCTATATATGCATTTTTCTAGAAGAATTAATTATTTAATTAATTTTGAAAAATAATTATTCAAACTGGTAATTGAGATTTTGGATAATTAATTATTTAAATTTGATATTTGTATAATTAATTTAAATCCTAATTGAATTTAAATTATAGATAATTGATAATTATTCACGATTATTTAAATTAGATAATTATCTTGAATAATGAAATTTTAATTTAAATTGAATTGTTTGAATTAGAGTTTTTCAAGATGATGCAGATGATCACAAATCCTTATACTATGATTGGTTGACGAGGAAGTGTTGAACCAAAATCTGAAGGGATAAAGACTATCATTGGCACACAAGCTGTATAAGGGAGGAGGGAAAAAATTCTCTCATAAACATGATATACTTCTAATTTCTTTAACTACTTATACAAATAGAGACCTAGGTCTTCATTTATTCCTAGACTGTTATTGTGCAATTTTAAAGAGTAGAGCTTTGATCACCTTTAGTGTTTATAGTTTCTCTAGTATATAGTCCAATTGGAATGAGTGTAGCTGTGTAGAGATTTATTGAGTTTTGTCCACATATAAGAAGAGAACAACATTGAAGATCTGATAATAGAGAATTATTCTTGAAGAATTGTTCAATCAAAAATACTAGTTTTAATCTCCAATAGATATATTAAAGTAGATGTAATTTATTATATATAGTATCATACGTTAATTTCTTAAGTGATTATTTAAAATTTTTAAAATTTCGCTATATCATTGAATTAATTTTTCTAACAGTACAATGGACGGGGGCGAGAAGAGACACAGAGAAAGAGAGCAAGGGAATGTGGGGAGGGGAAGAAAGACTGACTCGGGGGTAGTCTGAGTAGAAGAAGAAGATGGTAAAGAGAAGAGACGACAGAGAGAGTCGCCGGAGGGGGTGGGCGGAGGTGGTGAAGAAGAAGAAGAAGAGGAGGAAAAAGGAGGAGGAGAGATGGCATGGGGTGACAGGGTGGGGTTGCTTGGCACCAGAGGGTGCAGGGGCGGCTGATCTGGGATGAGTGATCATATTCTTGCAGTTAGTTTTTTTCATTATTCCCTTTTTTATTTTTTATAATCCTTAATTAAAGGGTTCTTGTTCAGACTCGCAACACTTTAAAATGTGGGATGCTCCCACAGATAATCCAAACCATTTATTACAGTGACATGTCTTATTTTGTTCTTATCATTTCATCCAATGGCTAGAGTGAATTGAGGGCAAGAAAGGACAACATAGCGAATTGAGGGCATTTTATTACTGGCAACTGGTTGGGAAAAATTTTTAGGCGCAATGCAAGTGGGAGAAGGTTGACTTCGGCTTGAAAATAATGGAGAGCTGATGTGATCACGTGCTAGGAGCCATAGCAAGGAAAAAGAAAAAAAAAAAAACAAACAAACTACTGAGATATTAACCTTTGGATCTGATCTTGGATTGACATGGACGTGATCGAACGGCTAGTGTGGTGAGCACACGTGTAATTTTTTTATCCACACTTGGCAATATCATGTGTTTAGCACGTGATCAACAAAAAGAGAAAAATTAACAGACATTAGTTAAGTTAAGGGTGAATAGTATGTGGTTTAGCGGTTTTGGGCGGATGCGATTCGTTTTTTTGGATGGTGGGTTAGCGATTAACTAATCCGTAAACCGCCCACCACATGACAGGTGGTTTCTGTTTGGTTTTGGGTGGTTGTGAGCGGATGCGGGCGGGTTGAAGTGATTTAGATCTATGCTATTGTTTAATGTAATTTTTAGGCTTTTTTTTTTAAA
Source organism: Artocarpus heterophyllus (assembly GCA_025403435.1). NCBI lineage: Eukaryota > Viridiplantae > Streptophyta > Magnoliopsida > Rosales > Moraceae > Artocarpus > Artocarpus heterophyllus. The sequence continues at coordinate 10,059,160 of CM046348.1, read as the reverse complement.
AAAAAAAAGTAAAGAAAATTTGTAGAATATATAAGATGACAATACATAAAGCATTCTCAACAACAAGCAAGTTTGATGCCTAAAGATAGTGACCATATTCACTTGGAGTGTAGATAGTTTTAGGTTTTCTAGTATCACTTCATGAGGTTTGCACACATTGTAATGAAGATGCTTAAAGATAAGTGTAGATAGTTTTAGGTTTTTTTTTTTTATAAATATATAGGCGAGCGGGTTCGGGTTGAACCCGCCCTTAAAAACTTAAAATCAAACCCGCCCACCTGAATATATTGGCGGGCGGGTTGAACCCGCCTACTAGTGGATTGCTAACGTAAACCCACTTTTTTCGAGATAGGCGGTTGGCAGACGCGGGCGGTTGGCGGCTGCGAGACGATTTTTATACAACCCTGAGTTAAGTTTGTCATTTTACGCTTTTTTTTTTTGAATTTAAGGTCATTTGAGCTAAACAAAGAAATCGAAACTAACGAGTCACCTTTTAAAAAAAATTAAAGACCAACTGAACAACTAACTCTAAGTTATATTCTATTAGACTTTTTTTCTGCTCACTTTCTGTGTTTTGTACTGAGGATGCTTTATTTTGTATGAGTTTTCAAAATCCTTGATCATCAGTTTTATTCCCCATTTTAATGCATTTGTTAGGAATTGACTGTTATTCCGTGCAATATTTGAGTTATGCATTGTATTATGATTCACGTTAGACTCACTGTTTTTGACACCTTGATTGTTTTATTTGTGTTATCCCCACCTTCTCCAATTTGACACTGGACTCACCCTTATTCAAATATAGCATTTAACAAAATGAGTTAAAATCTTGTTCTAACTTAAACAGTTTAAAGCTTTTATATGCTATAGTGTAAAATAAACGTATATTACAGTATCAACTCTCATATATTACAGTACGTTCAGTTCTAATTGTTAGTTCTAAGGGCCCGTTTCGGATTCTTTGGACTCTTTTGACTCAAATTTAGATTCGAGTATTAAATTATTTTTTTGGATATTTGTTTGTTTCCCCCAAAATCTAAATCCTTTAAGTATCAATAATCCGAGTTTTCAGTGTTTTGACTTCCCTTAAACTTTTGATATTCGGATATCTCTGCTATAATAAAAACTAAAATTCTCTCTCTTATATTTGAGAAAAAAATCATAACTTCTTCATTTGTTATCCAATTGAGATGATTCTTTTTTTCATTATATTTATAATAAAGAGATGAATAAATTAAGATCCATATTGCATATTTTTTAAGATCATTAACATTAAATTTTTATTAGATTTTTTAATAAATTAAAAACTATTTTCATTATCTCTCCAAACATAAATTTCAATTTTATTCCATACTCATATTAAAACTTAAATACACATATAAACGTTAATTCGGATAACAATTTAAATTACTAACTCAAATCTTAATTTAAGTCACACTAATTCAAATCAAATCATTAATTCAAACCTATTTATAACTCACTTCTTAAACTCCTTATAAATGTTTTCCCTCTCTATGAGGTATAGTTTGTTGACGGAGAAATCTAAATGCCTGAGTTGAGATTCCGGTTGGTTTCTCTCTTCAGAATTGATACTGTTAGAAACTAAAGTCTAAAAAATAGTGTTACTCTAGCTATTAGGACCCGTTTGGTAGAGGTATTCGAATTATGGTGATTTGAATTCTTTTTAAATAGTGTTGTGATTTAGACTGTGATTTGAGTAATGTGATTTGAGTTATAATTTGAGTTATTGTTTGGTTGACAGAGTATTTAAAATTGGATTTGGATAGAATATTTAAATATATGTTTGGTAAGTTTTTGAATCCTGATTTGAGTTATGAATACGTGTTTGGTACATGTGAGATTTGGATTAGGATTTTTGGTAGCCTTTTTGTCAAAATAATTTTTTTTTTACAAAAATAACACATTTTTTAAAAAGAGCATAAAAAGGTATATGTGAAATAAATTATTTTTATTTCATTGAATGCAATAAGAAATCAATGCTTGATGCACATAAACACAATATTAAAAAAATTAGAGTTATAACTGTATTAAATCCTCTGTTTTTTGTCTATTGATTCTTGTTGCCATTTTAATGCTATTAGCGATTTGCCGAAACATCCAATTCTGTCTCCAATCCATAAACTATTGATTCTTGGGTAGAAGATTCAATTATGTGTTTGGTAATTTTTTTCAATCCTGATTTGAGTTATAAATATGTGTTTGGTACATATGAGATTTGGATTAAGATTTTTTGTGGCCCTTTTGTTAAAAATAAAAAAAAAATTAGGAAAATAACTCATTTGTTCCAAAGTGCATAAAATTTAATTTATCAAATAAATTATTTTCATTTCATTGAATGCAATGAGAAATCCATGCTTGGTGCACATGAACACAATATTCAAATAAAAATACTGTTATAACTATATTAAATCCTTTGTTTTTTTGGCTATTGATTGTTTTTGCCATTTTTATTTGATTTTTTTTATTTGATAATCAATTTTGTCTCCAATCCATAAAGTAGTTACAAAAATTTTGATGACAAAGAACGTGCTACCGACCAAAAATCTCCCCCGCCCAACGGTCCAAATCAGTCGCTGAAGGATGTCATCCCAAAGCGGTTGTCTGATGGTCTACCAACCTTAATAACAAAGCCCTCTCATTTTGTTTGCTCCAATTAACGGTTGCCTCATCATCATTCCTTTTCTTCCCCATCTTTTCCAATGCTTACGCAAGTTATAGGCGAAAACAACGTAAAAAAAGGTTAATAAGTATTGGAACATAAATTTGGCTCAAAACTTTTGTTTCCCCATTTCACATTAGGAGCGTCAGCATTGTGAATTAGCACTTAAGATATCGACAGCGATACTACGACCGGTTGGTAATAAGGAAAATTCCTATGCATCGTCAACCGAGATACACTGTCATCCTAAGAGCGACAATCCACAACATAACACTTCAACCAACATGAGGAAGTTAAAGAAATTTCATCACAGCCAACCCTTTCTCTAAGATCATAACTATAGTACCAACAAACTTATCAAGTTCAATTTCTAATAACCAAACAAAGAAGAAAGAATACTCATCAACCAAATATGGAAATGGCAATAAGGAACAACATAAGCAAATGAAAATTTCATAAAAACACATATCACAGATCACACTTGAGAATAGACAAATATTTAAAGAACATTCAAGGCAGAGATTGTAACATTCAAGGCAACGATGGAATAAGATCGTCACAAAGGGGAGCACTTAGCTTAGGATCTAAGAGGACCAATGAACCATACATATCCACACTATTGATCCCTTCAAGCAGATTACCAAAATTCTCACGTCACACAACTTTGCATGATAATCCCAGTAGTTAATCTATGCAATGAACCAAAATTAAATTTAAAATTTAGCTTATATCTAACACGTTGTTTGATAGCATCGATTTGGAACTGCGTTACACAGTGCAGTTCTAACCACTATTTTAACAATGTTTTATCTCACATGCTATAATATTTTTAGTGAAGTACTTCTAATTTTAACTTAACGATCTGTGAGAGGAAAAAGAAAACTTAACGACCTGTGAGAAGAAAAGACAAATACATGTTTGTGATAGAGGAGGATTACTCCCATGCCATATGCTTCTCACACTGTCTCTCTCTAACTCTTGCCCTCTCAAACACACACACACACACCCCCATATTCTCTCACTTCCCAACTGGGCAATGGTGGAGTGGTAGCCAGCTAATGCTCACGACGTAGACTTTACACAAACCTCTTTTACTCTATTTCTCCCTCAATATATACACAGACAAACATATAGTCCATGCTAACGTCTGAAGTTTGGGAAAACCCTTAGGACACCAATCTCATTCCATAAGGAAACTTATGGAACAGTTTTACATAAAGTAACCCTTTAGGACACTAACCCTTGTTTTAATACGTATATATATATTAGAGTGTATTTTCACATGTCGATTTACTTCACATGAATAAGAAAAGAAAAAGTAAAGCTATTGCATTTGGAAGTTTGAGGATCACACAATATAAGCATGAAAAGTGAGATTTCATACTTGAAAGGTTGCATGTATTTTTTTAGAATCTTGCATTGCCAAACTTAATAGAGTCATCTTATCTAAGTGTGAACTATATATTATTTTTATATCCAAGGATTTGAATTTCGAAAAACATAGCTAGTGTCTTTTAAATCAAGTCATTCAAATTGTTTGGTTGAACTCATAATAAATACGGGTTGGTTTTAGTGTTTGCCTTGTTTTATTTTTTTTGTTTTTTTGGTGAAGAGTTTTTCTTGTTCTTCTTCTTTCTAGCTAGGAGGAAAACAAGGGTTGTTGATTGGTCCTGTTGTTGTTGCATCATTGTTTCCAACATTCACCAAAAAATAAAACAAACCTAAATATCACCTAATTATCTGAAACAGAATAATCTAACTGTTATACATGTAATTGTGCAAAGGAGTTCAATTCAAAGAGATACTACAATGTCAGATGACAACACAAGTCAACATTTTTGAGTTTAGAAACGAAATCAAACAAAAGCAAGTCTGTAGCTCCATATATTGATAAACACACGACACCATAGCCATTGCTGAACTTTCCGAACACTAATTTAGTGACTAGAACAGAAACATTCACTTGTTTTACATAAAGTTAATTTATACACCACATTTTCGTAGATAGTAACAACTCCAAATTTCAACATTCCTTTCAGAAAATAGATTTTCCATGAAAACTCATCTAGTCTGTGTCACTTTGCATAGAAGTGAATCAAGACACACATTTGCTTAGTAAAAACCAGCATATTATAATAGATTGCATTGATCTTGTCAACCCCTCAAATTGCAGATGCACAGATGCAATTGGGAATCAAGGAAATCAAAAAACAAATGTCAGGTCGGGGCTTTAATCAACGAGGCCGAAAAGCAAATTTCAGATGCAGGACACTAATCAACGAGGCCAACAAACGAATTTCAACAAGAATTACAAAAGTAAAAGGAAATTTTGAGACCGAAAAATGTACCGTGTTTGAGCCACCGACGACTGGGTACGTCGGAGAGTTCCAATCGTACTATATTATGCCGCCGACAACGCTTTCATTTCAGTTTTGCGTTGGGGGCCGATAAGCCTTACACTGGCCCGATCTTCATCGCCGGAGAACATGAGGGACTCGACGGCACAAGGTCAAACCAGAGGGACCAATAGTCACCGTTTTGCCTAGGAGAGAGAGAGGGAGAGAGAGGCGACGAAAATCGATCACATACCAGTTCGGCGTTGGGGGATAAAAACCCTCAACGGTCAAAAAAAGGGCAGTAGAGATTCCGAATGAAACAGAGTATCCCCTGCATTTGGGTTCTCGATGATATCACTGTAGATTTGTGATTGGAGTCCCAAAAAAACAAGGGAGAGCAGAACTCAAGATTTTGAATCAGGAGGACCCGAAAACTGATTCAAAAACCTTCCAAATTCAACCACCAAACGAGTATTTGAAGGACTGATGAAACCCAAGTTAGGTTTTGAGTCATTTCAGTAACGTTAGTGCTCAAACCAAACAGAACCTAAAATTTTTACGGGCATTGTCATTGAAAGTTACCGGAGAGACTCCCTTATTTGATCAGAAAAAGAAAATAATACCCACAAAAAGCCAAAATGAATATGGATACGTGGACACATTTAAGTACTAAAATTCTCATGGTTCTCAATTTTTTTAGTCATCAAAATATCACTAGTGTTTTAATAAAATATCTTCCTATAAAAAAAAACCAAGAAAAGAAAAGAAAAATAATGGTCCCTTAGCGAATCTTTTGTTTTGTTTTTGGCGAATCTTTATGATAGAAAATATAACTTTGCACAACAAGTAGGGTATGTTATTTTGCTATTCCATGAATTCTTTAAAATTATTTGATTTGTGATTAAAAATAATTTTATATTGTCTATTGTAAATTTTTAACGTGTTGATAAATTAAACCTTTAAAAGGTTAATGTAATAACTAAAATAGCCTGATTCACCAATGGTTTGAAACTGACTTAAGGTTGACAATTCGGGTCTACGGGTCGGGTTTGGGTCGAGTTGAGCTCTTATATAAATAGCCAATACGTCAACTCGAACCTGATCCGTGACCTGACGGGTCAAAAAAAACCCCAACCTGGACATGACCTGACGTGTAGACGGGTTGACCCGATCCGACCCGTGCAACCTTCCAATATGCTACTTTGTGCATGTTCGTATTGACACGACACAATGACCCGCTAAACCTGATAGACCTACAACACGATAAATCCAACAATAAGCCTATAAAATAAACAATAACCCAACAAAATAAAACCATCAAAAAAGTTAACAAAGCTTTGTATAAGTTTAACAAAAACAAATATGTTAGAAATTAGAATCATGTCAAGTTGGATATACAATAAATGTTAGACTAATTTGACACATTAAAATTAATTTCAAGTTATATGGGTTACATTAAGGTCACACAAGTTCAATTTGGATTACACAGGTTGATTAACAATTTTCAGGTTAATTTTCAAGTTAACCTTATTTCGACACATTTTTTACGGGTTATTTTGGGTTGATTTCGTGTTGATTCAGGTTGACCTGAACCCAACCCGTTTTTTGTGCGGGTCAGACGGGTTCGACCCAATTCCAATCTGAGACCTATTTTTCCAACCCTAACCCATATTTTTTGTGTCAAATTTGTATCGTGTTATTGTATCGTGACCTAAATTATCGACAATAAACTGACTCATCCACCATAAAATTTCACCTTCTTATTATTCTAATAAATAAAAATTAAAACATCGTTTGAGCGTGTACTATTACTATTATATTATATTATTGTGTGAAAAAAATCCAACACAACAATTGTTTATGGGGGATTTTTAAAAGTAACTGTCGCGAAAGAGAAGTGACGCAGAAATAATAAAGAATCAGAAATGGGGATGGGAACTGCAAGTGTGGGGTTGTGGTGGTCGACGACGGCCTCCTTCTGCCACCGCTCTCCACTTCCAATTTTCACTAATTCTCCAAGCACCCCAGTACTTTCTTTTATTAAAAACAAGCCCTCTTCCTCAACACCAAAACCCCATTTCTCTTCCCAGTTTTACCCAGAAAGCAACACTCTTCAACGTCGACGACGCCCTGTCTCCCTTCTCAACTGCACCACTTCCAGTACTCAACTTCAACATGAAACATCAGAAGAAGAAGAAAATGACGACGAATTATCGAATTTGGATTGCGTGGGAACGGGCCTGGACGTGGAGTGTCTAGTCGAAGAAGAAGAAGCTAAATCAGAAGTGAAATCATGGTCGTCAGATTCATCGCCATGGTGGCAATGGGCGGTGGTGGTGTCTCCCTTCTTCTTCTGGGGAACGGCGATGGTGGCCATGAAAGAGGTCATTCCTAAGGCTGGCCCTTTTGCCGTCGCCGCCTTCCGCCTCGTCCCCGCCGGTCTCCTCCTCGTCGCCTTCGCCGCCTCCCGCAATCGTCCCTTCCCTTCTGGAGGCCGAGCATGGCTCTCAATTGCCCTCTTCGCACTCGTCGACGCCGCCTGCTTTCAGGGCTTTCTCGCTCTCGGCCTCCAGCGGACCTCCGCCGGTTTGGGCAGCGTCTGTTTCTAAATTCAAATTCAAATTTCAATAGAACTCGACTCTTTCCATTTCCAATTGAATTGACTGTGAAAAGCTTTGATTTAATAATTGCAGGTGATTATTGATTCGCAGCCGTTGACAGTCGCTGTACTGGCGGCGTTGCTGTTTGGGGAGTCCATTGGTGTTGTTGGAGCTGCAGGCCTTGTGCTCGGTCTCCTCGGACTTTTGCTTCTGGAGGTCCTTTTTTTTCATTCTTTCTTCACTTCATTTCTCAACTAAAACCGAAATGCCTTGAGTAAGGTCTTAGGAACTCGAGTTTTCATATGATAGAAATGAATCACTTGCAGCAAGCAAATTTCTCTTCTTTTTTTTTGAAACAAGAAACTGGATTTATTAGGATAAATGAAGTGTACAAGTAAAAGAGGAAGAGATTTCCTCACATATCAAAATTGGAGGTTACAAAAAAGGGGCCCAATTCCTAACCAATTCTGAAACACTTGCAGCAAGCAAATTGAAAATTCATTCAATTTTAAAACTAAGTGTTTATCATTATCTCTGCTGATTAGAAACCAATCGATAAAGAGGGTGTTTACTTCGCATAAAAGAGAAAGTGAAAAAGAGGAGTGATTCCTTTTCGCAGCTAATCACATGTTTAATTACAATGTCCTACACAACATATGGAATGAGGAAAGAAAGTACTGATCCTTGCACTCCTTTGGTTTGATTTCCTTTTTGCAGGAGTAAAGGGGATGGGCGTCAAATTTAGATACATACCCTTAATAAGTTCTTATGTTATAAGCCCTTGATTATTTAATTGTGTGAATGGCAATTATATTGATCATATTATTATTCCTAATTATAGTTAACACTGTAGGAATTGGGTTGTTTCTTATTATACCATGTAATAAAGAAGTAAACTCTATATAGAGAATCGATATGATTCTCACTCCTATTGCTTCACTTTCCTTTATAATTCCATTACCTTTTCCATAACATTCCTTGACTGACTTTGGTAAACATGCCCCAAAAGTATAGAATTATTATGTTCACTTGATGGTTGTAACTCAATGATGCATCAAGCTTTCTCTTAAAACACTACAAAGGGGTACATTATATGTGGCCACCCAACCATTTTGGAAACCAATTAGTTCTTCAAACCTGTTGATTTTGGCTGCAGGTACCTGCGCTTAATTTTGATGAAAGTAACTTTTCACTGTGGGGAAGTGGAGAGTGGTGGATGCTTCTTGCAGCTCAGAGCATGGCGGTCGGCACTGTCATGGTTCGCTGGGTGTCAAAGTATTCTGACCCCGTCATGGCAACTGGATGGGTATCTTACTTGTTATCAGCAACACTGCAATCAAAGATATTTCTGCCATTTGGTTTAAGAATGAACTTTGGGGAGACTAATGCAACCTTTTTTTTTCTTTTTTCTTTTTTCAGCACATGGTTCTTGGTGGCTTACCTCTCCTTGGTATTTCCATTCTTAATCATGATAATGCTTTCAGTGGGAATCTTGGGGATTTTACGGCAAATGATCTGTTGGCGCTTCTATATACCTCTATTTTTGGAAGTGCGATTAGCTATGGAGTATATTTCTACAGCGCAACAAAAGGTCTTGTCTTCATATTTGTTCCTTTTTCTGGTTCTTTGTTTTTTAGAAATCTTTTTCTCACCTTTCATGACAAGTGAGTTGGGTTTCTCTCACTGTCTTCACCCATATGATTTATGTGTTGTATTAACCTGTGGTGTCTTTATTAGTTTCTAAAGTTTCTTTGCTCCTGTTTTCAGGTAGTCTGACCAAGCTTAGCTCCCTTACATTTCTAACCCCAATGTTTGCTTCAGTATTTGGGTAAGCTTCGCTCATCCAACAACAATTAAATACGTACATTAACAAGCTGATTCTGGTATCGTCGACTTATCAAGATTCATCTATTTTGATATCAAGTGAGAGGTAGGATATAGTTTTCGATCATCAGGAGAAAATTGCTCATGGATGTTTGTTCCTCACTTGTATTACAGGTTTCTATATTTTGGCGAGACGTTCTCACTGTTGCAATTGACTGGGGCCATTATTACTGTGATTGCGATATACATGGTTAACTACAGGAATAGTGTGGAATAATATATGCATCTGATCCGTGGAAATGCATTTAACAAAGAAAACAAGAATATGGAAGCTGGTTGGGTGGCTGCACCACATCTTTCCTGTAGTGCCGACTTGGTTGTATAGATGCTGGACGACTGGAGGTTCTTATCATGCATCTACTGGTGCAATGGAAATTATAGGGTCCTAAATGATGCAACCATATATCGCCGCAATGGTTAAAGCTATTGGTGCTCCTATGCTACGTATTGAAAGCTGAATATTGGCTACTAATGTTCAACTTCAAGCTTGCTACAATTGGAGGCTTCCTTGGCAAAAATTGTTGTACTTTTTTAGTAGTTGCTCTGTAGAGTAGATGTTGTAATGTAGATGTTGATAAGTGTTGATTATAAATTAGTATGATGTATCTCTTGTAATTTTTGAAAGGACCATTATATAAGAGAGTTTTTTAAGTTTTTATTTTTTATTTTTTTTATATAAAGGGAGGGAGAATGCCATCTACGTTTGAGTGGGACTAAACATGACTCGAATCTTCAACCTATGGTTGAAGTTGGAGGACTTACAACTAATTAAATTGTCATCATCTGTTAGTTTCTTAAGTTTGTCAATACAATATTTGTAAGAAAAAGGCATATGTCGTAAATTAGATTTGGATATTCATCACACTCTTAAATGCACGTCTTTATTCCTTCTTAAGCCATTTCATAAATTAACAAGCCAGCAAAGTGAAGGTAACAACACAACGGAGAGTTTTCTTTAAAAGCCTAGTGAACAAGGATCAAACAAGAAAACTACAAAGACTAAAAAAAATTTAGCAAACTGAACTACAAGCACTATTGTGTTGCAGCTGCAACGACGGGAACTGTGTGAAGCCCTTTGGTGGAGCCAAGCCTGCCCCGCCCAATCCCTCGGTTACGCTGTGGCTGAGTTGCATAAGAATCTGTCTTCCTTTCGCTCAAGCTCTCTTCCTCTCTCTCGTTCGACCTTAAAGTCCAACAGTCTGTTGAATCTGCCGAATTAGGCTCCCACGAAGAGGATGATAAACCCCAGTTTTGTATCTGGCTGCCTCCTGCAAAGCTATTGCTTCCTGAGGATTCTTGGTCGTCTGCATCCACTGCAAGAGCAACATTACCGCCGCCACCTCTTCTAACTGTCACATACTTGTGGAAGCTTGGCTCCATCAAGTCATCACAGCCAACAATCACCTCTGACTCCACAAAAGGCTCTTTAGTGGGGTCCAACAGAGAATTGTAGGCGTTATTGACTCCCTTGTTGGTTTGATCTTCAGAGAAAGCAGAGCAGGACAGGTTGGAACCCTTGGCGGAGTTGAGGTCCGCCACAGCTTCAAGGATAGAGCAGGCTTTACTGACGCATGGTGGGAGCGATACCACTGTGGTAGTGGTGTTGTTTGGGTTTGGGTTGTTCTTCTGGTGGAAATTCTGAATATCCTCAAGAAGTAATCTAGTGTAAGATGGTGTCGGATTCGGGTTTAACAGAGTTTCTGGGTTGATGTCTAGGTCTCGGGATCTCCTAGAGGACCTGGTCCTTGTCAATGTTTGTTGGGGTTTGGTATCAGCACCAGAGATCACCACAGTTGTCTCCACCATTGCTTGCTGTTGTTGTGAGTTCTTGTTCTCTGCGGAAACTCTGCTGCTGCTTCTGTAATTGGTCCCTGCATTCGGTTTCTGAGCCTGCAGGTAGAAGGAATCGAATTACCATGTTGTAATAACATTACTTGGTATTGCAAAAAAAACTTTAGCCGTCCTGTAACAGTACTACAAGAAAATAAAAAAGGTGCGACTGATAAAAGCAAGTTTCCTTATATCATGCGAAGTTTTCAACAAAACCCAACTGATAAACTCCATCACTTGAAATGATTTACTATATGTAAATAAAGGAATCATTTGTTGCATCCACATTTTGCTTCAAATTCATCTTGAAATGCAAATAAAAGAATGTCAATGATTTTATTCCATTCATCACTCAAACTTCCCCCCCAATTCTCTTACAAATTCAAAAAATTATATCTTACTAAAGTACGCAGAACGAGCATAAATTTAACAATACAAACCTTTGCAAAAATAAATAAAATAGTAAATTGGAGAGCGCAGAAAGGTTAATTAAATCTACCTGAGTAGGGATTTCCTTGACAAGGATATTGTCTTCTCCCTCAGCAACAGAAGTCTCTCTTCTGCTTTTGGCTTGAGCCCTGCTATTATTACTATTGTTGTTATGAGGATTTGGATAAGCCAAGGTATTCGGGTCAATTTCACTCATTGGGTTCCTTCTGTAGGGAGATTGCTCCGCCTTTTTCGATGGGTTCCGGCTGAGCGATGGCTGCTGTGGGTGTGGCTGTGGCTCAATGGACGATTTAGCATTCCCATTCCCTCCTCTTGCTGGCGACTGAGAGCGTGGAGACGCCGCGCTCCTTGAGCCCGCCTCCCCCACATTTCTCTTCACCGAAATTCTTTTAATAGTATTGGCATTAGCGTTGGCAGTGGAGTCCAAGTTGTTGCTCTTGTCCATCACCAAAGACGACGAAACAGTGGCCGGAACCGAAACCATCTTCCCCGGCCTATTAGTATTAGTACTGGAAGGTGCAGCAGAGGACTCCGTCGAGCCCCGCCTTCCAGGAGATTGGCTGACCCGCCTTTCTCGGCTGGAAGAGCGCTGCTGCTGCTGGTTGTTGTCTCTTTCCCTGCTGGGAGTTCTCCTCCTCCTCCTCTCTTGAGGAGAAGGAGAGCCCCTCGACGACGAACGCCGGTGGCTGCGCTGCCTCTCTCGGGGACGATTCTCCTCCATCACCGCCGCCGCTCCTTCATCGTTAACGACGTCATCATTATCATCGTCATCAACGAGGTTGTTGTCGAAATCGTAGCTTCTCTTGGAACCTGAGTACTTTCTGGAACGAGAAGCCGAAGAAGAGGAAGCGGCTTTACCAGAAGAACTGCGGCTGAGCCTTCCGCACTGGATGAGAATGGCGTCCACCTCCTCTTTGGTGCAGCTGGAAGTCCTCACAACAGCTGCAGAAGGAGCAGGAGGAGCAGATTCAGCGTCTTCAAGTGGGCTTTTGGCAGAGTTTCGGTCTCTGTCATCATGGCTTTTGCGATGTTTGATGAGGAAAATTTCCTTCTTCACCTGGGTGGTTTCTGCTTGTTTCTCTTCTTCCTGGTGGTGGTTTTGGGGTTCCTTTTTGGGTCCGTTTGAAGTGTCGGGATCTACCGGCACGGGTACTACTACTACACTTGCCTGTGCCAAAGAAGACGCAACATTTTCATTATTAACCGCCGATGAAGGAGAAGAAGAAGAGAGTTTCTTCTTGCTGAGACAAGAACCCATTGACCCAACAAACAAGTAGAAGAGAAAGAAATGACTTTGGGACTAAACGAGCGAGTGAAAATTAGCAAGAAAGGAGAAACTCAAAAAACAATGGCTAAGGAGAAAGTGCGAATTTGAATTATAACGGATAAGGGTAGAGAGAGAGAGTTGCAATGACCGAGGCAACAAATTCAAAATGGTAGTAACACACAAGCGATAAGATGAAGAGAGCCGTTTGGTTTGGGCCTCTGGGAATTTTAAGAGAGAGAGCAAAAGAAACATTTTCAAATTGTGAGAAAGAAGCGGGCGTTGGGTAAATCTATCTGAAAGAACGAAATAGAGCCGTTAGATTGGAAAGCCTCTCGGTCTGATTTTTAAGGCCGTTTGTTTCGAGTATTTGAATAGAGTATTTGAATGAAGATTAGGGTCCGTTTGGTTCGAGTATTTAAATAGAGTATTTGAATGAAGATTTAAATTTTTATGAGAGAAAATACTGTAGCAAAATAATTCAAACCGTGATTCGAATCGTGAAACAAACAGGCCCTTAAATTTTTATAAGAGAAAATACTATAACAAAATAATTCAAACTGTGATTTAAATATCAAAATAAATAAACTTTAATTTTTTCAGATTTAGATCTACCTGATCATGAATCTGACTCACCCCCACCGAGCAAAGCCAACAATCTCTTTTTTTAATGCATTTTCAATATCAGTAAAGTAACTTTACCACTCTTTTGTTTTTGTTTTAAATTTTGTTTTTATTTTCCAACTAGTTTATGATATAATTTTGGAATATTGTTACCCTGCCTTAGTACAATGCTCGGATTTCGGGAATCTTTCTATCTTATAATTTATGGGAAATTATAGAAGCGTACCTTGTAGTTTGAGTAATTTAAAAAACTTGCGCTGTAGTTTTGAAAACTATTGCTTTGTCCTCTACCCAAAAAAAAAAACTTTTGATATATATATATATATATTGGTGAAGGGTCAAGTGACATTTAGATTCAATGTTGTCCTTTTTTATAGTATTTTACATAGACTGTTTGAAAAAACAGTTGAAATCATCAGTTACAACGATGAATAATGTAAAGCTCTCATATGTTACAATATAAAGTAAAAAGTTGCTAGAGTATATAGCTTTCACATGTTATAGTTCTCAAATTAAAATTGTTGGTTCCAACCATTCTTTCAAACAGCGTGTTAATATTACAAAATTTACAAACACCATTGTGGAGCTTTTTGCATGCTCAGCTGAGTGTATGGCTAACCACAACTTACACACCTTTAAGGGCAAAATATTGATGTCCAAAAGAGGTAATTTGAGCGATAAGGTCAGACCTTAAAGACGTAATTTGAGCGGTCAGGTTGGACTTTGAAGATTATACCTCACGTTGAAAGATTATGCAACTTTTTAAAATGCTAAATATAAAATTTAAAATTAGAACTTTTAAGGGGCAAATTGATAAATTTTAAATTAAGTTATAGGTGCAAAGGAAAGGTTTAGAATACTGTAGGTGGCATAGAAAATAAAAATAATTCAACGGAGGCTAAATATTAAACAAAAGTGGGGTAAAACAACAATTTTAAAAACTAAAAAAATAAAGCTCTTTACACAAATGCCACAAAAATAAGGTTTAAACTGACTTATGCCATAAAAAAGCTATTGTCATGCCATCACATTATATTTAGAATTCCAAATACACATCGACTAGTGCGCAATATCCACTGCGGTTATCCCCGGTTTTCGGTAACGGCTATAATAGCAGCCAGTATCTGCCTGGTACTACCTAGTATCCACCCTCACCCGCGGTGCCCGTGCCGGCAAAATACTCGAACACAAAAAAAAAAAAAACCATGAAATTACTACAAAAAACACATCACATGAATGATATATGGAGAAAAAATGAATCAAATCTGAAACAAAAATTAAACATATGAAAAAACGAAAAAAAAAGAAACAAAAACAAAAATAACAAAAAAAAAATCCATGGAAAGAACTCAAAAATTTGTCTTCCCTTGCCGGGATTCTCCGTTAATGGCCGTCGAAGTCGTCGGGGTCGGCGCCGAAGCGGCTGAAGCTCGTGAACGACACTATCACTGGCGGTCCTTGCAAGAAGGACTGCACCGATCTGGAGGAGGAGACATTGTCGTAGTCGTTTTTTTGTCGGAGATCACACGGAGGAGGAGACAGAGGTAGTGGGGGGGAAGAGCCGAAGATTGCTTGTAGAGGAGATGGAGGAGCAACGCATGGTGGCGACGGATGCATGGTCACGACGTCTTGTCTTTGTTGTCGGAGTTAGCAGTTGGAGGAAGGCGAGAGGAAGAAGGAGGGCGAGAAGAAAGGAGATGGCGGCTGGAGAAAAGAGAAGGAGAAAGCGAGGGAGAGGAAAAAAACTTCATGAAAATGAGGATACATTGGTCTTTTTACTTTGGTCTTTGTTTTGCCACATGACTAAAATCAAATAGTTTTGTAATGTGGGACGTAATTCAATCTATAAATAAAAATAGTGGCATAAAACATAAATATCCTAAATAAATGGGTCAATTTGGCCCAGGAGGGCTTGCCTTTGTTGGCTTCGTCGTTGACACCCAAGAAACAAGTGGTCACCACCAGCTGGAGGTACCATTAAGATCAATGTGAATGTTGTATTTAGAGCCCGTTTGGTTTATAGATTTGAATAGAGAATTTGAATAAAGATTTAAATTTTTGTGAGAAAAAATACTGTAGCAAAATGATTTAAACTGTGATTCAAACCACGAAACAAACGCACCCTTAGAACCACTTTGGCGTTGGCGTGGTGGCTCATGTTCGTAAGGGGGCGAAGTTCAGAAGGGAGCATGGATTAGAGGATTGGATTGTGAAATCCGATGTTATTAACACGGTTCGGGCTGTGGAAAGTCCTGCCATTCTATCAGTGGAGGCCAGCATTCTCAAAGATATCAAAAGTATCCTCTCTAAAGTTCGGTGTCGTTTTTGTTATTACAATTCCCTCAGAGGGAATTACGCGGCCTAAACGCTAGCTAATTATATTTTGTTAATGTTAAGTGATATTTTGTGGACTAATTATTTACCATATTTTATTAGCAGAAATTATAGAAAATGTCATTTTTTTTTTCAAAACTAATTATAATAAATGTCAAGTTTTAAAAATATTTGTAGTACACGTCAAATTTATTATGTAAATAATTTATTTACCTTTTTGTTCATAGTGTAACTAATTCATATTTACACAACAAATAAATTTAAGGCGCAAATAATGTTTTTACTTTCTTGTTTACATTGTAAATATGACATTTATTACAAACATTTTCAAAACTTAATATTTACCTAAAAAAATTTAAAAAATCTATTATTTCCTGCATCCCTTCTTTTCTTAGTAGGTTTGTATACAAAGACATGTTAAGTAATTAATACACATTCATCAATTTCATTTTAAAAAAAAATACTAAGGCCATTATGCCCTTAAACATAAACGAACTAGTTTTATTTATAGGAAAATTAGAAGTGGAGCTCATTATTACCACAACAAAACAGCTTTTGAAAACAAAAAAAAAAAAAGGAAATAAGCAAGAAAAGCCGTTAAAAGCAACTTATATTCAATTAAAAGAAAATAGAACCCTTTTTTCTTAAAAAAAAAAAGAAAAAAAGAAAATAGAACCTAATAAAACTTCAGTTTTAACTACATATAATAAATGAAATTCATAAAGTGTTTGACATTATTAGTTTCAATCAAAATTTTTGGTTATTATAGTATATAATTCTTATATACCATAATATCAATAAAAAGTAAACTATAATATAAACTCACATTCTACAATTCTACAGTATTTTTAACCAAAATGAATTGAACCAATGGTTCTAAATGTCTTATCAAATCAAAATACTGTTAATTTTAAAAAGATTATCTATAATGGGAGAAAATTTAAAAGTTCCCGTCGAATTTTAGTCACTTTTGACTTTTATCCTTGGAATTTTATAATGTATATAATTCAACTTCCCTATTCTTTAAAAAGTAGGTATAAAAACCTCCCTATTCTTTAAAAAGTAGGTATAAATGCACATATAAATGCACATTCTGTCCAACGAAAGCAATCATATGAGAAAGTTGAAAACAATCATATTGGAAACCACCCACTGCTAGAAATAATCATCGATGGTTTAAGAAACCATTTGTTATAAATCGTGTATTTATTACCATTAAAATATCCCGTACTTTAGACAACAATTTTTCAAAAGTTGTTATCTAATGTGTTATTTTAAAAAGCCGTCATCTAATATATTCCAACTCTCA
Organism: Artocarpus heterophyllus; assembly: GCA_025403435.1. NCBI lineage: Eukaryota > Viridiplantae > Streptophyta > Magnoliopsida > Rosales > Moraceae > Artocarpus > Artocarpus heterophyllus. The sequence continues at coordinate 10,041,849 of CM046348.1, read as the reverse complement.
TTGGAAAACCGAAACCTAACTATTTCAGCGCCTCTTTCTCTTCAATTCAGACATCTCTCTTGCAGAGAGAGGAGAAAAAAATGAAAAAGTGGGATTTTTTTTGTATTTTAATTCTGAAGATAACACCGATTTATTTTAATATGCTATTTGCTAAGCATGTTTTAGATATATGACAGTAATCTTAAATAGTCCACCTAAGCTTTCTATTTCCCTCATTTTATCTTAAAAAAATTTTAAAAAATCTAACCGGACTGGTCTAGTTAAATTATGGGCCAAACTTTTGAGTTGGGTAAATTAGAAAGATGCAAATTTTGCGGTATTGTTTTCAATATTATGACTTCTATGAGAAAGTTTAAAATAAATCACTTTCAAAGGGTTTAAAGACATAATTGATCACAGGTATTTTAAGTTAGGGTAGGCAAACAAGCGTTATCTAATGGTATTTTGACTTTTTTGGCTAAAAGAAGTAGCATGAATCAAAAGAAAAAAATATAAATAGTAGAATAGATAGTGTTGCTAAAGAAATGGTATACCACTTAATTTACTCTAAATTAGGTGGTCCGTCACTTTTTATTACCACTAGTTAATGACATGTGCTTCGCACGTGTGTGTCTTTTGTTGTAAGTTAATTGGAGTATCCCTTCAAAACATGAAATATGCTAGCTGGAGGATAATTGGAATACAATACACATAAAAATTACCAAGCTAATGTAGCCTATGAGAAGAACTGATTGGCGTATTTACAAAAAGCAATCTGATATAAGCAAAACATATATTAAAGGATGACAACATACCAGAAATTTAAGAATGCCAAGTTGGGTCTGTTCTGTTTTAAGAATCAATTTTCTTCGACTGCATTGGGTTTCTGTCATATCCAATCAAGTGCTGGAGATGCGATAGAGAAATATATGAAAAGGGTAAGTAAATTACAAACGACAAGAAAACCGAGACAAAATGGAAATGCAACATTTTTTTGTTTTGTTTTGTTTTGTTTCTTGTGTAATCATTTGAGGACGTTAATAACAAAAAGTTTGATACATTAGTTGGTCAATAATATATATTTTAGATACGAATTATAATGATAATGTAGAATGAATGTTGAACGAGAAGACACAGTGAGTTTAATCTTTCCAGACAGGAATGATTCCTTGAGCTGCCAAACGCTTCTCAACCCAGAAAACGACATGTTTTGCTGTAATCTTCTTCTCATCAATGAGAAATGGCTCAACAGTGCTTGCTCCCCATCCATACGACGAAAGAGAGAAACCTTTTGGACCTGTCAACACTCCATTTGGAAAGAATGCCCAAAACGAATATGGATTCCCTTTCTTCGCAAACGAACCTTCCAACTGTACTAATTTAATCCCATCATTAGTTTTTATCAGTCATGTGGGTGCAACACATTAGGGAGAGTTTAAGGTGGTCTTTGGCTAAGGGTGATTCACACCACAAACTCAGTTATGAACAGTGTAAGGCTCTCATATTTTACAGTAAAAAAAAAAAGTTGCTATAGTGTAAAGCTTTTACATGTTACAATAAGAATGATTCCCACCACTAACCAAAAACCCTATAAATAAGATCAAACTGTTTGGCGAAAAAAATTTTATATCCTATTGAAGAATGCAATTGAAACTGTATTTTGTAGCTCTAAGCAAAATTACTTTAGTGTTTTTCTACAAAATTTGAACCAAAAATTAATTAGAAACCACAAAACACATTTTGTAGTTTCCATTGCGTTCCCAAATGGGTTATTAAATGATTAGATTGGAAATCTCTTATCTAGTTGAGGCTCGAAAACTATTCGTTTTTTGTATGATGTAGCCCGAACTTTAATCCTTGGCAAAATGCATCATGAATTTTGAAAGCATTGACAATTGAGATCCAATAGATAACAAGCGTTAAAAAGCGTAGACAATTTTAGTCAAGAAATTTGCACGTGAGCTTGCTTAAGGACAAAGCTCATCTTTTTAAGAAAAAATGCAGCTTAACACGTGTGACAGAATACTTAACAAAAATTAAAAGTAACTATGAGACCTCAATCACTAATGGATTTAAAGTTTAAGATGCATTGTACTAAGATTAAAAGTTTAAGGACAAAGCTCATCTTTTTAAGAAAAAATGCAGCTTAACACGTGTGACAGAATACTTAACAAAAATTAAAAGTAACTATGAGACCTCAATCACTAATGGATTTAAAGTTTAAGATGCATTGTACTAAGATTAAAAGTTTAAGGTGCATCATATAAAAAATAAATAGTTTATGATGTAGCAATGCAAATATACTCTACTCGAAAATCTAATGAAAAATTTTTGATAACTGCCGGCAAAGATGTATAAAAATTGGAGGCAAATTGAGGGGCCCAAATATTATTTTTATATGACTCAAATATTTTCAGAATTAAACTTTTGTTCCTAAAATTTTAAAAAATAACAATTTCATACCAATTTTTTCCTTTTTTTTAAAAAAAAAAAAAAAAAAACCTCTATCCTAATAACACAATACCAAACATAAAATATGAATTAACTGAAACTTATCATTTCCTTTACTAAACACTCCAATCCAATTATCTCATAATACTGTCATATCCTATATATTCAATGTGATCCTACCATGTGCACTAAAGGAGGAGGGATTTGTAAAAATGACTTTTTGGAAAAAAAAAATTTGGTCAATGACCCTGTTTTTTTGATCAGTTTTTTGCACAAAAAAAAGCTTTTTAGACATCAAAACGGTTTCATTTTTTTTTTCATTCTGTTGAGGTTTCTTATCTTACTACAGTCATTTTTCTTATTTTTTTGAAAAAAATTGAAACAGTTTACCTGTCAAAAAAACGTGTTTTTTGGTTTAAAAAAAAAAAAAGGTCATTCCCTTAATTCAAAATTTTTTTTTGGCCTTGCTTCAAATTCTTCCCTAAAAAAGGAGTCTACAGCATATAATTTTAGAGGTGAATAGTACTGACCCTGTTGTCTTGGAAAGAAAGCTGAATATCAGTGATATCTTGCTGAGCTTCAAGAACGGATTTAAGGGAAGGGATTACATCTTCTTCCATCATCTGAGGCAGCGGCTTCGCCGGGGCTTTTGCCGGAGCTTTGGGCTTTGCTTTTGGAGCTGCTTTCACTTCCTTGTCTGTATCAGCAGGCACTGCTATACATACATAACATAGTACATAAAATAAACTCTCTTGTTTTGAAGATATTCAAATATATGCGGTCATAAACTTAGTAGTAAATTCTATATTAATCACCTGTAGAAGTAGAGGATTCTTGTACAGCAGAGCAGGCAACAACATTAACACTTGAGCGACGCGTTACTAGTTTAGTCATAATAACCATATTCTGCTTCTGCTGCACACATTTCAAAGCAACTAGTTTTGGTTCAAGTGATACTTTAATTTGCTTTGTTTGTTCGTTTCATGTGAAACCACTCTAGTCATCAAAAAGAGGTTTACTTAGGCCACATTTGTTCCGTAAGTCGAACCAAAAGTCAACATTTTTAATGCAGTATTTTTTTTTATAAAAATTTCTAGTTTTTTGTTTCTTGGTCGAAACTATAAACCAAACGAGTCATTAATAAATTGAAAGGAAAAGAAGAATATTATAAAAATTCTTAATAGAAACTTATGGAGGAAAATTCATTACTAGAGAAGTGAAGGGCTTGGAATTTTGGTGACTCAAATAAGATGAAGAGGACGACGTCGGCGGCATTAAACTCGAAGCTCCAATTGTACTCCTTCCATGGCCTCTAAGCAGCATTGCCATCTTCAAGTACAACCTTTTAATCTCATTAATCGCCTTTGAATTGTTGTGGAAAATGAAGGAAAAATCTGACCAAGAAACACAGCCAACGAGTCTAAAGCTATCTTTCTCAGCGTCCACAAAGGTGTTTGGAATAATATGTGCCACTCGTTGGTTTTAGGCAGAGAGAGAAAAAATTATAATGTTATACACAAAGATATACACGAGAGGAGAAGCGGCCCATAAGGAGAGAGATTGAGAGAGTCCGTCCAAACATAGATGTGTATGTTTTTGGTGGGGAATGATTTGTCAACAGCCAAGACTGGTAAAATCCCAAGATCACAAATATTTCATTAAAAAATATATATGCAAGATCACAAGGACATGAAGCCTAGAAGAGTACTATTTGAACTTTTCTTTTCACTCTCTCCGATCATTATCTGACATATAGAATTTATTAACATTATAAATTATTATTTAAAACAGAAAATAAGATAGTTGAGTCCACATGTTAGACAATAGAGAGAGAGTATAAAAATGAGTAAGAAAGAAAGTGCAACTAACATTCTTCGTAAAGCCTATTGCCAGCAACTAACATTCTTCATAAAGCCTATTGCCAACGTAAATGCAAATTAGGTTGCGTGGAAAATTAAGATGGGCTTATCAGTAGAACTAAAGTTAAGAATAAAGAAAAATTACATGGCACACCTTTACAAGTTGTGTTTATTTATACCACACTTAAAAAGTTTATGCCACATAATATTTATATTATATGTTAAATTATGTCATAAATAAACATATATGACATTTAAAAAAAGTAAATTTTAAAAGATAATATTTATGAAAATTCTTCAAAGGTAAATATCTTTAATTTTGTTGAAACAAATATTAAGCTTGGTTTGATTTTAATAGGTTTAAAATTGTATGGGTAATGTTTACATTGGTTTAGGCCCTTTTTTTTTGTCACCAGTGCTCCAAAAACTTACACATATTTGTAATTTGCCCCTTCAAATTTCAATTTTAAAACTTTGGTTTGTGAACTTATAAATTTGTAGTAAATCATCTCGTTCGATGTTAACTTTTTGACTAAAACTGATATGTGTTTTCACATGTATAGTTGTTTAATAACATAGGTTGTGAAATTTATATATTTTAACTCAATTTTTCATAATTAGGATCTTTAATTAAGTTTCATCAAAATAGAAAGTTTTGAATTAACTTTATTGTCACTATATATTTGGGTTAATATTCATAATGTTATGCTCTTATCAATTTTAGACAGAAGGTTACATTGGCAACAAATTTGTAAGTTTAGACTGTATCTTTAAAATCAAAATTTTAGGGGGGCAAATTACAAATGCGAGTAAGTTCAAGGGGCACCAACTTTAAAAGAGCCTTGGTTTTATGTGTAGATTATAGCTGTTACAGTAATGTGAATATGCGTTGGTTAAACTCCAAATAAGGTACACGTTGATCAGACCAATAAATAAAAATGAGGTTATAGGACAGGCTGTTGATAGATTGAAGCCAAAAAAACTAATTACAGTCGGCATCAACACACTAAATAAAAAATATATTTTTATATATACTTAATAAATTGCACCAGATATTAGGGGGGTTTATTACTCAGTTTTGTGCTTGATCTTTTATTTTCTAATTATTTAATGAATTATTTTTGAGAGAAATTATTTATTAAAGCATTAAAGAAAATAAAAGAATATTAAATACTTAAATAACAATATGAATTCTATCATCTCATCATGAAGGACATCATCTCTTAGTTATTTATTGTTGCTTATGTCTCCCATGATGAAATGTAGACTTGAAAGTCTTAAACTAAGTATAATTTAGTTACCTCTTTTAGCATTTTCTTTTCTCTTTTTTTAGCTACATCACTATTAACTCGTTTTTATTAATAACATAACAGCTAAATAAATTTTAAAAATTGATATCCAGTCTTAAAACACAATACAAATCTCGTTGGCCATAATCTTACATACTATTATTAATTTATAGTGCGTTTGACAACTTAGTTCAAACCAAAAATTTGTAGTTTAAATAAACATTATTGTAGCATTTTTTCTTACAAAATTTGAATTTTCAAACCAATTTTAATTCAAACTCTTGGTTTGAACTACGTTTCTAAACGGCATCTTAACATGTACATATACAATCCCATGCCTTTATGCATCATAGGGTGTTTGGCAAGAAATGTTAGAACTAACTTTTTGATTACCAAATAGTGTAAAGATCTCATATATTAATAAAAAGTAAAAAATTACTATAGTATAAAGCTCTCATATATTATAGTGTTTTCAAACAAAAAGTTGGGTCTAATTATACTTGCTAAAAATCTTAGCCTACTAGAACCCACTCGTAGAGCACAAAAACAATTCCTACGTGTCTTGTTGATAGTACTTTAGTGCAACTTCATATACCTCAAAGTAACCAAGAGCCTCTGATAGAATCCACTTACAGAGCCACACCCTGGACCAAAAACATTCTGTTATGTCCACCATTTCAAAATAAAACCAATATTAACAATTACTATATCATCTATTATAGTAGCCATATTGATCCGGTACATCAACTATAAGAGAATATGATAACAAAACTCTTTTTACCATTGAATGATTATTCTAAAAAATCATATGGAGGTATGCTAAATTTCTTTGTTATTTGCTACAATTATTCTTTTACTTTTTTTTTTATTAATTGTCGGAAGAAACATAAGAATAGATCAAAATAGACTATGTCGAAAGCAATAAGGTTGCACAATTGTTGAATTAATCTAGTATCGTCGATTGTTTATTAATTTACTCTTTTTTAAAATAATATTCAACGATCTTCATAATTTGCTTCAAGTTTATATTCTGGATTACCCCTAAAGTTGTTCTTTATTTCATTGAATTATTTACTTTACATGAATACGTTACGGCATTAATAAGAGACCATAACAATTTTTAATTTTTCTGTTTTTTTTTTCTTTTTTCTATTTGTGTAATTAGTAGATATAATATCTTTAAATTTTTTTAATAAATTGTAACGAACATTTATAATTTTTAAATTAAAAATTTCCTTTATGTATGAAAATATTTCATATCTAAAGCGTTAATAGAAAAAAAAATAGAAAGAGATAGAGAAATAAGAACATTAAAGTAATGAAAAAATGGTGGATGTGAAGGGGAAAATAAGGTGGAAGAAGGTAAGAATCTTATGTGTAATTTTAAAATTATAGGAGATGCAATAAATAAAATTAGTTATTTCAAAATTATAGGAGGATGTATTTAGAAGACGAAAAACTACCCGTCAATAATTCTTGTCTGTAAGACTTTTTTTGATCGTTGCATCTACATCTGATGATGGTAACAAACAAGCTTTAATGGACCTATGCTCATCAGATCAAATTCTAGACTAGCCCAATAATTAACCATAGCAAAAAAATAAAAAAACACACGCACACACAAACATTAAAAATCCAAGAAGGCCACCATCTCAGGACAGATCTTAATTTGCTCACTGCCATTGAAAGGGGTGATCGATGAACACAAATCGCCATGGTTAGTGGCGACCCACCTTGGTGATGCATCCCCATCATGACATTCGTCGTGATCTCGTCGCAAATTCGCAAGAGGGGTTGCGATTTTGTCACGACCTCACGACTTTTCTTGCGACTGTGCTCGGCCTCATGTCGCTAGAGACTTCTAGGCGTCAGCGACTCTAGATTGCGGCAGAGCTCAGCCAGGCGCACACTCAGGCCATCATTCACAGCCTCCAACACGATCTCGCCTTCCTCACCAAGCTCACCCATTCTTCAATTTCGCCTTTCTTGGACCTCAACACCTGCAACCTCGAGACGATGGCCGTCGCGACGCATGGGTCTGTCATCTGCCTATGATTTGTTCGACCTAGCTGCGAGTCAAGCTGAACTTGACAACGCCGATTCTTTCTCTCTCTCCCCCCTCCCCCTCCCCCACTACTGACGCCGTCGATTAGGACTTGAAGTTTTTTTTTTTTTTTTTTTTTTAAAAATTTTGTCCTTCATTTTTATTGAGTTTTTAAATTTTTATTTAAAACAAGATTATTAACACTAATGATCTCTTAAATTTTAAGATCTTTTTTATTTTACCTTTAAACTTTAAAAATCACTGCTTTATTCTTTATACTTTCAAACCTTCTCATTTTGCCATCTAAATTTTAAAAATCACATTTTTATCGTTGTTTTAAACCCCTTTATTTTTTTTCTCATGTTTTCAATTTTTCATTCAATAGACATAATTAAATCTACGTAATCTACATATGGATCACTTATAGGGGCAAAAATTAGATTTTATCACTCTTAAGTTTTCTCATGTTTACATTCTCACTCGATGTAATTGTTTCTTTTATCTGAACTTTCACTTAGGAAGGATTTACTTACATATTTTTTTTTATTTTTAAAAATCATTTTAAAAGTTGATATTTTTCGTTGATATTTGAATTAAATACTAAAGAATATGAGTTGCGCGTTAAGAATGAGGAGATATTGACAAATAATATCGAAAAAAAATGTACATACATACCCTTCTTAATTAAAAGCAAATAAAAAATTAAATAGGAGTGTAAATAATAACAAATCTAAGAGTGATAAAATCTCATTTTTGCCTTTACAGATGACCTATATACAAATCACATTGGCTTAATTCTGTATATTTGAATAGAAAATCGAAAACAGGAAAAAAATTGAGGAGGTTTAAAACAAGGACGAAATGGTGATTGGGGCAAAGTGAGGACTTTTAAAAGTTTAAGGGGCAAAGTATTGATTTTTGAAGTTCGGAATGCAAAGGGAGAGAGACCTTAAAGTTTAGGGGCCATTAATATTAATAACCCTTAAAAAAGTTTGATTTTAGTTTGGATTTTGTAAGAGAGAGTGTATCGTAATTAGATGGAGTTAAAGTTTTTAAATCATTGGATAAAATCCAACGGCTTAAAAAACGAGTCTCATAGATAAAACCCTCTTATCATAGAATTTCAGTTAAAAGGGGATATGGAAATGAAAAAGGAGTGCAAATAAAACCATTCTTTTCAAAATTAAGTCCACTTTGTTATTTTCTTTAATATTTGGCTCCAACTATTTTCTTTCTTTCTATTCTTTTTTTTTTTTTGGGAAGGGAGTTGTCGTTTCATCTCGATACAAGTATTCATTAGCTTTTTCTCCCCCATATGAATCATAGATTTGACTTTTTTTTCTTTTTTTCTTTTTATAGGAATTGAATCGTTATTTAACTAAAATTTAGTACAAACAAAGATTCAACACAACTATCCACTAGGCACCAAAGATCCCAAATGCTGACTGGATCCACCATATTACAATCATGGCATAAGGATAATTGACGACATCGTGGCCCATGGAGGAAGACCCACTCTACACAAATGACAGGACACATTAACAACTCAACGTCAGACTCTAGAATTGTCAATGGACGTAGCCAATCGATCAAACCATTTCCACCCAAGTGAGGGCACTAGTTATCTGGCCTAGATACAATTCTAGCCAACAAAACCACACACCACACTTGTACTTAGTGGGTGTACAATCCAAACCAAACTCAGAGGTGGGGAGACCATTTTCTTTATTCCATATAATACAAACATAGAAACATAGAAACAAAAAACAAATAGAGTTGAAAACTTGGAGGAAACCCCTAGGCTTTGGGTGCTCCACTGCCGCCATCGCCATCGCCTTCGCCTCATCCCATTTTGTCTGTGTGTGGTCCAGTCCCATCTTCAACAATCTTCCCCTCTGCCATCCACTCCTTCCGCCTCTTGCTCCACTCCAGTGAAACAAGCTTCAATTAGTTAGAAAACTCTATTGGCAGAAATCCCCACCCATTACTGCCTTCCATTGGCATGTTTCTTCTTCTCCCGCGGTGCCAGCTTTCTTTCGCCTCTAGTCGCATCCAAAGCCTGGCCTCTAGATCAGCCCAGAGCCCCAAGATCACCATTGCTACTAGCCACAATAGACAGCCCCTCCTCGTCGGCCCAAAAAGTCATCAGCCTCCGCTCTGTCTCGCCCTGATAGACAGTGGAACCCCTTGCTACCTTGGTGCGCCTCCATTCCTAGCTCGAAACGCGATCCGGCCTCCCCCTCTCTCGTGCCCTAGTTCTGGAGACCAGCCCCAAGGTGGCACTAGGCATTAGACCCTAATGGAGAGGGGGCAGCGCTACTACCTCTCGAAAGAAGACAAATAGTAAAAGCCTAAGAGGAAGAGAGAGAGAGAGAGGACTTTTAATCCCACTTGCTTTCATAAGTCACCCACTTTGTTTTTTTTTTTTGGGATTATTTTCATATTTGCCTTCCAAATTATGTCACTTATGTCACTTTGCTCCTTAACTTTAAAACATACCACTTAATCCCCCCAAACTTTGTTTCATTAATAAGTATCCCCTTCTATCAAATTCCATTAGTTTTTGGACAGTTTTTTTGTAGATTATTTTTATATTTTTCTCCCAAACTATGTCACTTATGTTAATTTGCTCCCCGACTTTCAAAACGTGTTACTATTTCCCTTTAATATTTTTGTTAGAAAATTCAATTTTGTTTGGTTAGTAAATTGATTTATTTGTCTTTTAACTTTACAAGACCTTCACATCAAATCAATCTATATACTCACAACTTGCATATGAATTGTTTTTATAACATGCCATTCAAATACAAATACAAAGAAAATTCAAGAGGGGTTCCTTATATGAAATTAAAATAATGCGTTCTTTAAAAAAACTTCAAGAGTTCTCTTTTTTTAAGCAAGTTTGTGGGTTTTTTTCTTCTTAAGCTCTTTATATTGTTGGAATAACCTATTACAAAAAATAATACTTTTCCTTGAACTCTTTTTTCCTTAATATATTCTTTCTCTTGAACCTTTTCTTTTTTCTTTTTTTTTTTTTATGTTTTACCCCAAAGTTAACCAAAAAAAAAAAAAAAAAGAAACATTGACTTGTAAGCCAAACAAATTTAGACGGAAGAAGATTATTTGCTAACAAAAAAAAAAAAAGAGAGACATAGTAACACATTTTGATAGTCGGGGGAACAAAATAACGTAAGTGACATAGTTTGGGAAAAAATATAAAAATATTTCGCAAAAAAACTATCCAAAAACTAACGGAATTTGATAGAAATCAGAAACTTACTAAAAGAATAAAGTTTAAAGGGATTAAATGGTACATTTTAAAAGTCATAGGGCAAAGTGAAAAACTTTAGAGGGCAAATGTGAAAATGTATCTTTTTTTTTTTTTGGAGAGTAGATTTGGCTTTGTGGAGACCACCATCAAGTAGATTTCAATATTTCACCCGAGGTTTTTAAATTACATAATTGACCACTAAGTATCCTAAGTTACTAAAACTAACGGTCTATTTGGAACATTATTCAGTATTCACGTCTCCGTTTATTTCTATAATATAATACGCCAAACTAAAAAGAAAAACAATTATCAGGAAGAGGCCTTATAGCCTTTTGTTTCTTCACAAAAGGAAAACGAAAACAAACAGTATTAAAAGACCAAGATGGGATGAATAACAAACGGTTGGAATTAAGCTCACCTTCTTTTATGGCAAGCTACCTCTTAATCAACCTTCTCCAACAGAATTTTGTCAAGAAAAGCTGTCCCTTTATCCAAATCTCCAATCATTGTAGCAAAAAAGATATCCCAGCAATCATTGTCAATTTCCCCACTTGACATTGCCGCCGAAAGGACCTTTGTCACTTCTCCTTCCTTTCCCGACTTACGCAGTCCTTCGATCAACATGCCATAAGTTGACTTTCCAGGCGAACATCCTTTACCCAACATCTCCTCTAGAATTCTAATCCCTTCTTCTGTTTTACCAATATTACAAAATCCCTTTATCAACATATTATAGGTAAAAGAATTAGGAGCACAACCCTTCTCCACCATGTCGTCCCACAATCTCCCCGCCTCGCACAGTTCTCCCTCCTCGCACATTCCCGCGATAATTGTGTTGTAAGTTAAAATACTTGGAATCGAACCTTTCTCAAACTGATCGAATAACTTCCTCGCTTCCCATACCTTCCCTTTCTTACAAAGCCAGTATATAAGCGTACTGGAGATGGCATTATCTGGAGTACAATTCTTCTTCAAAAGTCGCTTCCACAGTTCACAAGCATCCTCCACCTTCCCCTGCTGACACAACACATCAATCACCTTGCAACAAAGGGTTGAGCTCGGTATGTACTTCCCCTCAAGCATGTCCTCAAGCAAATTTAGCGCCTCGCCAGCCTTGTTTTCTTTACAATAAGCTTCAATCATAACGCCATAAGTAACGTCGTTTGGGAGAACTCCATTTTCTTCCATCTCATCCATCACCTTAATAGCATCGTCCAACCTACCTAACTTTATGTACCCATCCATCAAAATGGTATAGGTAGTGGCATCAGGCAGCCACCCTCTATCCAAAATCTCACCAAAAACCCTCTTGGCACCAACCATATCACCACGTAAAACGTGCCCACCCATAATTGTGGTGTAAGTAACCACATTGGGGACCATTCCCATCGCAGGCATTTCATTCAACACCCTAAGCGCACCCTCCATGTTGCTCTTGTTGCAATGCGCTTTAATCAAAATGTTACACGTGAACACATTGGGCACTACCCCAAACTTGCTCTGGCAGTTCTCAAAAACCCAGCGGACTAAATCATAGCTTTTGTTTTGGACCAAAGCATTCAATAAGCAGTTCAAGGACCTGACTGAGCGCTGCACACCGAAGTTTTGAATTCGCAGGAAGGTTTTCAAGGACCATTTTGGGCGACCAGCAAGGCCATAACTGCGAATGACTACGATGAAAAGGTCTTCACCGCACTTGATTTGGGACTTGTGGAGATTGGATAGGAGGGACTCAACAGCTTGAAAAGCACGGGCATGAGATAGACGCCGAATTATGGCGTGGTAGGTGTCATAGTTGTGTGAGAAACCAGGATGGAAGTCGCCGGCATAGTGGAAGATCTGGAGGGCAAGGTCGAGGTTCTGCTGGCGGGTAAGCATAGAGACCAGGCGCTTTGGGTAGAGGCGCTGAGGCCATGGCTTTATAGGAGGAGTCACTCTGTATGACTCAGTTGCCGTGTTGCAGAGGGATCGACTGTGGACACTCTGTATATTGGTAATCTTCAGCAGATGGTGGATGTGGCGACGCAACATGCTACTGTGAAAGATTATTAATGACAGGGTCGGCTTAATCTTGGAAGCTACAACTCTTTTTCCCAATGAAATGTTAAGATATCCTTCCTCCAATTAGCGAACAAGAACCATTTACTGCATTGTCAACATACGTCCCTTTGAAAACAATTCTAAGTTATGAAACAATGCAATTTATTTATAAACAATCTGAAAAAGGACCATGAGATAAGATCATTTCTTCTTACTACTATCAAGCACTCAATTCCTCTCAAATATAGAATTTTTTTAATGAATTTATTTTCTTCATTTGGTTTGCAAAACTAGCTCTAGCAAAGAAAGGGGTTAAGTTTGACATATATAGATCTTAAATTCTCTCAGTTTCATTTTGATTTGGACTATCAAAAACAGAGAACCAGAATAATATTATCAAGACATAGATGATACCTTTAAAATCACAAATCTACTTGCATTTTAAAAAAAGTAAATTTCATGTCAATGAATGAAAGTATATTACATGCCAAAAAAGAAAAGGTGAATATCATAAGTTTGACTGTGACAAAAATAAACGGCCCGATTCTTTGATAAATTACTAAAAATGAAGAAAAGGGTTCAATTAAAAGGTGACGATGACAGGTTTTCCCTTTCTAATCATCTACCGTTTCTGCAATAACTTTAATTCTGTTGGGCATAAAGGATGACAAATGCTGAATTTTAAAAGCACAAAATTTAACTTACTAGTTCCTCCACTCCACTTGTTTCTTAACCATTCACTTGAATACACCATTCATCCGGTAGATTTCCTTTCCCTGCATAATTACACAAGCCAAAGGTAAAATATGATTGTTTTCAGGGGTAAAATCGCCGACTTAAATGCATAAGAATAATGGCCATGGAAGTAGGTGCATAAAAAGGATAGAATTTTCATTATATGAAAGACCATTCCAAGCTTTCCAGTCCCAAATCACTTCAAAAGTGATTGTTTCTGTAATATGAACACAAACTTTCCAAGTCAAAATAAATTAAATTAAGGGTTACAATTATAGCTTTCTCAATTGCAAGGTTCTAAGAGCAGTTAAGAACTCAGAAAAGCAGGAAGTCTGTAAAAGGACCCAATGTAAAGAACCCCAACTTCACTTCAATAAATGTGGTGCTTGTTACTTCCGAATCTCATGGGAGAAAGTAATAAATACCCACAAAAAAAAAAAAAAACAATGGAAAAGAAAAAGAATTCATTAGTAGCTTATTGATAAACAATATCACCAATAATCCCCACAAGAGCAAGTTCCATCCTTGAAGTGATGGAAACGATTAGAATCCCTCACAACAATCTCCCTCTCGGTTATTTGGGATATGTACTTGGTTGCGTTGTGACAGTCACCACAGACCCTCAAGTTCTTGAAAATCCTAATAGGAGTTCTTGGAGGAGTGCTTATAATTCCAAAAGCAATGGCTAATCTCTCACTATGGCTTGAGAGAATTTGCTCCTTCTCGTCCTCTTCAACATCCTGCAACACGTAGCTGTAATCAGGAATGTAACCGAGGCTTCTCATCTTAGCAGTCATAACCTCCAACTCTATGCATATGTCCTGGTATTTTGGATGGGTTTGGTTGCCAGTATAAAAGACGTCAACCTTTTTGTTGATTTCTATGGAGCTCCACCCAGGAGTCTTCCTTAATCCCCGGTCCCTGGCTAGTGATCTAACTTTATCCACACCCTCCCATTTCCCAAAATTTGCATAAATATTCGATAACAGGACATAGTAACCAATATTCTCTGAATCAACTTCAAACAAGCGATCTGAAGCAAATTTACCCAACTTAACATTTCCATGTATTCTACAAGCACCAAGAAGAGCACCCCAAATAGAAGCATCGGGCTCTATGGGCATATTCTTTATAAAATCGTATGCTGCCTCTAAATGACCAGCTCTACCGAGCAAATCTACCATGCAGCCATAATGCTTAAAAGTAGGCCTAATCCTGTATTCTTCCTGCATCATATGAAAGTAATGTTTTCCCTCGTCAACCAAGCCTGAATGGCTACAAGCAGACAGCAAAGATACAAATGTTATTTTATCCGGCTTCACCTCCTCATCTAGCATTTCTTGAAATAACTCAAGAGCTTTCTCGCCGTGCCCATGAATTCCATGACAGAATATAATGGCATTCCAAGGCACTGAGTTCTTCCGAGGCACTTGGTAGAACAACGACATAGCATCACCTAATCTGCCACATTTTCCATACATGTCAATCAAGCAAGTCCCCACAAAGACATCCATATGAAGATTGTTCTTGATCACGTGCCCATGAATTTTCATCCCTTGCTGCAGGGCTCCTAGATGGGAAAAGGCCGGTAAAATGCTCACCCAAGTTCCTTGGTTTGGAATTATCTCCTCGTGCTCTTCCATTATGTTGTATGCTTCAATCGCCTCACTTGCGAGACCATTTTGTGAATAACCCGTGATCAAAGTATTCCACGAAACCACATCTTTGGTAGGAAGTCCTTCAAAAACAATACGGGCAGAATCTATTGCACCCAATTTTGCATACATGTCAACAGCTGCATTTCCAATGGCCACATCTTGTGTAAGCCAACCTCTCCTTAAAATGAATCCATGAACAGACCTAATCCTTCGACGATCGGTTAATTGAGACACAATGGAAGCTAAACTTAACAATGTTAACATATCAGGCTGAATTCCAATTTGTTGCATATTTTTGTAGAATCCAAGTGCAGTTATTGGATCATCATTCTGTTCATATGCAGAAATTATTGAGTTCCACGAAACCAAATCTCTTACAACCATTTGATCAAAGACCCTTTGAGCATTGGCCAACCAACCAAATTTGGCATACATGTTAATCAACGCATTGGACACAAATAAATCAAGTTCTAACCCTTGTTTTATGGCATACAAATGAATAAGCATTCCATTTAGTATGTCATCCGATTGTGCACAAACAGTGAGCAGACTTGCAACAGTTACAGGATCCATAATTTCCCCCTCTAACCTCATTTCATTCATGGCATCTAATGCCTCCGTAGCATTACCATTTTGACAAAATCCAGAAATCATTGCATTCCAAGAACCTGTATCTCTTATTGGCATTTCATCGAATAATTTACGTGCAACACCAACAAATCCAAACCGGGAATACAAATGGATTAAAGATGCAGCAACATAAATATCCCATTGAAAACCCAACTTCAGGACCTGACAATGTATCTTCTTTCCATCAACCAGATTTCCACAAGCTTTTAAAACGGGAGGAAAAGTGTAAAAATTAGGTTGAAGACCAGAGATGGATGAAAACTGATGGAAACAATTTAAAGCTTCATGGAACCGAGAAGTGCGTACATAAGCAGATATCATGGAATTCCAGGTATAGATGTCCTTCTTTGGTATTTGATCAAAAGTGCGACGAGATATTGATACATCACCAAGGTAAGAATAAAGGTTAACAAGTCTAGTAGAAAGAAACAAGTCTTTGACTTTCCCCGACACCACAAGAAGGGCATGGAGATGCTTAGCAAGGTGCACTTTTGTGCAGGATACAAATAGAAGATTAAAATCAAGTTTTTCAATTCTCATTTTCAAAGTCCTTGAATTGAAACTGTAATATATCTCTCACCGCGAAACAAAGGACCAATGGGCTTGAAGTACGGTTTGAAATTTGGAAACATGCCTTTCCTTTTCAGGCAGGCAACAATCTGAAACCAAAGTATTAAAACATCAGCCAAGCAAGGACCCTAGAAGTTTTAGGAAATTTGCAATTGAGAAATCAAATAGTGGACAAACTTGAGAAATATTCTAAATCTAAAAGTCGAATCCAAATTTCACAACAAACCAAAAAAGTTAGCTAATGCAGACTTCATACATGAGAATAACGTTTCTCTAGAGCTATCCTAGCTGGTATTTGAATACTAAAATACTTTCACGGGGACGCCATTACTATTAAACAATGTAACAGCCAAGACCCAAGAGAAGAACATTTCATTCCAAGCTTACGGAAAAGGGGCGATGTTTTTTTTTTATTGGATTTCCAATCATAAACTATTGAAAAAATTTTATTCTTAATTGTGCGCAACTACACAAATGGGCTCATATGATCTATCTAACATGCATACATATACATATATATACACACAAACAGACATATATTCCTTTTGGCTTCTTCTTGACATATTATCAAACATGTTTCAGTCATTTTGCTCCACAAAAAGAGTGTCAAACTCAAAGTTCTTGAACTACCACTGCGTTTTAAAAGAAATCACTACAAAAAGAAGAAGAAGAAGAAGAGGAAGAACTAGAAAACACCTTAAGACTGAAATTCCATGGCCTTGAACAAAGTATATACAAATCTGTACAAACGCTGATCCTATCCTGTGACTAAAGCTCCCAGTTTTTGCAGCGTTTTGCAAACAAACCAAATTAAATTTTCTTGATTATGAAAAGCAGAAGAAAACAGGGTTTCAACAAGCTTCTAAATCCGAAACATAAAAAATAGATTAAAAAAATGAAGGAAACCAACTAAAAAGAGAAAGAGAAACCCACCAGTTGTCGCACGGAAGAGAGAAAGAGGTGATGAGTGCTGCTAGCGATGGGGCTTTGTGGGGGTTTCGAGATACACTCGGACACCTCGAACCAACAGTTGTTTAGGGTGTTTAAAAAGGCGGTGAAAATGGTTGGTTAAAATTATTTTTATTGTAGTATTATAATAATTTTTTATTATTATAATAAGATATAAAAGTTTTTTATTGATTATATAGAAACTACTGTTACCAAACATAAAACGAATTGTCTCCAACAGCTGTTTCCTCTCTCCCCTCAGTTGTTCATAGAAAGAGTGGTCTCCCTCCACCGTCGTATGCTTTGATACGACCTTGTTCTACATGCCGTTTCACTGCCTTTTCTCACCCCAAAAAAAAAAAAAAATGTAAAGCTCTCATCATCATCATAGGAGGGGGATTTTGACCCTGTGAATAAGTCCAATTAAGATTAACCTTTTCTCAGGCTTATTTTTTATTGTCCATGTTCAAAATTTACGATATGATCTAATTTTTAGTCATAAATTAGACTGTTAAAAAATTAATCAATCGTTAAAATAATAACAACTTATTAAAAAAATACATGTCTAATCATAAATTTTGCTTTTTTGTTTTTTATAATAAAGATTTCCACCACAAGGCTCTAGAAAAATGAACTACCAATTTTTTTATCAGAAAAAAGAGCAAAGACATAAGCTATCGGTGTATTTTTATTTTTTAGCCATAAACATGTCTCAGAAATGAAGGAAAATACAAATATAGAGATGAAAAGCAAATCACCCAACCCCCAAAATTGAGATTTCTACCATAAGACTCTAGAAAAATGAACCACTAATTTTTTATCAACAAAAAAGAGCAAAGAAATGAGCTATAAGTGTATTTTTATTTTTCAGCCATCAACCTGTCTTAAAAAAGAGGGAAAATACTAATTCTTCATTATAGAGATGAAGAGCATATCTCCTCACCCCCAAAATAGAGATTTCTACCGTAAGGCTCTAGAAAAATGAACTGCCAATTTTTTATCAACAAAAAAGAGCAAAAAAACGAAATATAAGTGTATTTTTATTTTTCAGCCATCAACATGTCTTAGAAACGAAGGAAAATACTAATTCCGTATTATAGAGAAGATCAATAATAGTGCCAGGAATTTATTTTAAGAGGGATTGTGCTTTAAATCAAAATTTTGAAGTACGCTAGTAATAAAGTCATTTTATTGTTTCCACTTTGGAATAAAAAATTTTATGCAAATAGATGATTTCTAGTTTATTTGAGACTTCAAAAAAAATAAGCATATATTTAAAATTCAAAACTTGAGTTATAAATGAAATTGTTTCAAAAAAATGGTCATGGACTTTAAAAAAAATTTTCAGGGGTGGGGGGTAAGAGGGAAAGGTAAAAAATTTTCTCATTGAGGTTAAAGTTTAACAAGGAAATCTTGGACTAGGCGAGGCAGCTATCCAACCGGGTCTAAGGTGGCTTCTCCCTTGGTGTTGAGTGCCACCCCAAATGCCTTAACGATGAGTACTTTACTTGTAAGTCAGCCATCTTGTGTTTTGAGGTGGCACAACAATTTTGGTTATTTTGAGTTGCCTCTTGTTTGATAACAGAAGTGATGCAAACATTCCTCTTAAAAGTTTGAAGATGCGCAATCAAATCCTTTAAACACAATTTAGGACCAAACTTAAAAATTCAACCCAAACTCTACTCGTTTAAGCCCTTACTTTGAGGTTATGAAACTATAAGCACCACTCTTAACAGACAAGACTTCTTCAACACCCAAGCCATATTGACTACCTCTTAAGTTCAAGTATGCTTTTGCATTATTGTTTCTATTGGTTGGGATAACTGTATAAATATTTCATGTGATCAATGTTAAAAGGCATCGTGCATGCTAAATTAATAGAAAATGAGTCCCACGACGTGCAACTGTTAAATAGGGCTCATAATCTTTTAGTTGCAAATGTGATTCTTTTTTTTTTCCTTTTTGTCCTTTCTAGTGTTGGCTAACCTTTTTTATTTAACACCTCTTCTGGTATTGAAGCTACAATTACCGAGTCACTCATAACCATTATTTTTACCTTTGATTTGATTGGATAAGGGTCTATTCGTGAGAGCTTCTTGTAAGCTATTTTTTGACTTCCAAGTTTTAGTAAGACATTATAAACTTCGTTATAATATTTTTACTACTTATTGAAAAATTAATAGACCCATAACATGCAACTAAGAAATAGGGCTCATGATCTTTTAGCTGTAAATCTGATTTTTATTTTTCTTTTTTCTCTTTTTAAGGGTGGCTATCCTTTTATATTCAACAACTCTTCTGGTCTTGATGCTACCATTATCAAATAGCTCATAACTATTATTTTTTCCTTAGACTTGGTTGGCTAAGGGCCTATTTGGTAGAGCTTCTTGTAAGCTTTTTTTGACTTTTTTGATTTAAAAGCTACTTCTAGAAGTATTTAAATGATTTGTCAGAAATATTTTGCCTCTCCAGATGTTCTTCTAGCCAAAGCCTCAATATATGAATTTTCAAAAAACATTTTTGAAATAAAACTTTAAAGCTTGTACCAAATTTTTTAACAAGACATTATAAACTTCATTTTAATATTTTTATTACTTGTTGAAAAATTTTAAAACCAAATTGAACCATTTAAACTCTTTCAAAAACATGATTCAAAACACTTACTAAAAACACAAAACTTTAATTTTTTTTCTTTTACCGACTAAAAATACAACCAAAAGCTCTTTAAAACAGATCCTGGAGGTATTCTCGGTGCTTTTTGTAAACCGGAAAATCCTCGATCCCCCCTACCTTTGAAACATAAAAACTAACAATAGGCCACGTGGTAAACTGCAAGGTTAAGTCATTTACCGCATTGGTATATTCGAATTAACATGTACTTTTGAGCATTAGTCCGACATTGAACATACATGAAATATGCTGCTTTTTTTTCGTCTCTCTTCTTCTTCTTCTTCTTCTTCTTCTTTTTTTTTTTTTTTTTTTTTTTTGTGAACTGGGAAAGTCGCTAATATTAGCCACTGGATTGTTTGTAGCCAATTAGAGATTGACATGTACGACTTTGCGGCGGCGCCATCAACCATGGGCCATATATAATCATCAGTGACTTGACATGTGAATTGTGATGCGTTAAAAGTGTGACAATGCTTATCAGCGGGATATGTAACATTACCATCTTTGATTTAGTTGGTGCACCTACGAAAATGAGAAGGCTTCTCTTACGTTTTCAACCTATTTATCCTACAATTAAGGATTTGGTGAAAGACGATCTACCATCCACAGGACCACAATTTCCGTACTCAGTTTGATATATGGATACCAAATACAAACATGTCTCATTAACAAAAATTAACATAAGGAATTGTCTGATGCACGCATATTGACCTGCATATTCGTATGATCAAGATGGAGGTTCTTGAGCCTTCAGAATTTCATGAACAGCCGAAAAGTCAAGGTCCCCCAGTCCTAAACTTCTCGCTTTCTTGAAAGCCTGCAAAACCACTTTGTAAGTCCCCGGTCCCGGTGCAAACTTCTTTTTATACAATGTCAACTTCATAGCAGACATTTCAAGCACTTGGAGTACTTTTATCATAATTGTCATTTACCTCCTCCATGATTTTTCTATCAGTTATGCTCTGCATGTGTAGTTATTGCATACGTCTATAGTAGATTAGTTGTAATTAGTATCTAAATTGGTTGTGTCTAAATACATGTTTTTATACAACTTTTTATCTCATTTTTAACATCTCGGAATAAGCGCTTTCGTGATTAAGAGTGAAAGTGTAAAGTGTTGAGGAATAAGTCCATGAGGATAAGATAACAGATAATTAGGAACTTGAGACTATTTTGATCTGTTAGCATTGTTTAGAATTAAATTGAATTTATAATATTATTCTATTGTCAGATTTATTCTAACTAACCTCATTTGCCGCAGCTGCTACCGGCATAGAGACTGCATGTTCATCTCCAAGGGCAAGAGCCAATCTCATGTCCTTCTGCTGATGTTTCAGTGGAAACGCAGGAGAGTATTTGCTCTGAATCATAGTTGGTCCTTTTAACTTGAACATTGGATTAGCAATTGCACCCAGATCCTGCAACAAACTGATCTATCAATTGTTGGAGTTTTAACACCACTAGTAAATTATGACAATCTTGGTTGTTATCTATACTTTACCAAGACATCTAGAAGAGTATTAGGATCAAGTCCACTTCTTCCAGCAAGAGCAATTCCCTCCGAGAATGCGTTCATCATACTGCAACAGAACAGAAGCACATGAAATGTTCAAGCAAAGTTACTGATTTAAATCTTTAAAAAGAAAAATCCTATATGATTGATCATATGCAGGGTGGGGAAAAAATGTAGGGATCATAAGGCACTAACATTTAAGCATTTTTTTTTTACTTGTTCTTTCAAGTAAATCCTCAAGAAAGGAAGATTTCATTAAATTAACATCAGACTATGACTGAAAGCAAAAACACAGAGCCCAGCCAAACGAAAACCAGACCTTAAGAGAAAACTAACAAATGGTTACCATTAAGGGAAAGGCTTTGACACGAGTCTTGAAGTTATTTACTATAGCACTAGGAAATGAAAGCCATGAAAAAGATAAATGAGTCCACACTTGTATAATGACGACCAATTTTCAGAGATGTCTGTTATATGAAGGATTGGGCAGGGACAAAGTCGATAATAGATAATTTTTGTTCTTAAGAGGGAGTCGATAATGTAATAATTTTGGTCACAATAAAATAAATTACCTTCCCATAATCATATTGACCACGAGCTTCATTTTTGCTCCATTTCCAACCTGCCCCAAGAAGAAAGACTTCTTTCCCATGACATCAAAAGCAGGAATCACTTCATCATACACTTTCTACATTTTAAACCAGTAAGTACAACGAAATGGTCAATCAAAGAGATCTACATATTCGATTCATTAATAAAACTGACGAAACAAACGAATTTTACCACGATTTTGATGGTGCTATAACATTTCTATTCAAGCACAAAGAAGAGAGGCGGGAAGACTTGTTACCGCAGCAAACACGTAGTAACCATAATATAAAACACTGCTAAATATATCAATTCTTTTCTTAGAAGAACTTTATATAGATGAGTATAAGCTAAATCTTTATTTAGTTACATGCAAAGCATTTAGTAAGAGCTCAAAGGACTTGAGTTTCAAATATCCTACCAAAAAAATGTACAACGAACAACAAGCACAGAAGAAATATAGCAAGAATGTAGATGATCCAATTATATACCTTCTCCCCTGCAGCAAGTATTACAAGTTGACCATCTTCTGCAGGCTTTTTGCTACCTGAAACAGGAGCTTCAAGAAAGAAACCACCTTTGCTTGTAATTGCCTGTAAATATTATATTCACCATAAACAAATCATTATACTCTGTGTATTCTTCTAATTGTCTTGTCCTTAAATGCATGATAAGCTGAAACAATCACTTTTGAATACCGAGAAGAATGATCAGAATAATAAAGTGCTGAAAGAGCTATTATTATACAACGATTCTTCCATAGTTTTTTTTTTTTTTTTTTTCAGAATCAGTTTACCAATTCTTTTAAAAGCTTAAGTTGCTAGAATCTGACTAGTATTAAATTATAACACTTCCCAACAAGGGGCCAAGAAGGAGGAGAATAAGGGTGAGTTCAAGGAACACGACTTTTCGAGTGGAAAATTCGAAAACACGGCCTTTTTTGTGGAAAATATAAACGTGATTTTCATATCAAATTTAAAAGAGGCACACAACAACCTAATTTACACATAATACAAATGCCCAATACGGACCTATCGGGGACAATACCAATTCTCAAAAACTTAAGCAGAAGTGTTGGCAATATTATATTCTAACAGATAGAAATAAGTAGAATTAAAAACCTCGCTGATCTTAGTAGAAGTATCGGCATCAATGGTGGACATGTCAATATAACATTTTCCATGGGAGATTTGCTCAAGAACACCATCTTTGTCAAACACCACCTAATTTAACATGTTAAATAAAACGTCAAAAACAATATCATTATGTCTGTCAAATGTTAACACAATATAAACAAATGTAACAAATGAATGTTGACAGACCGAAACGGCGGCGGCGGGATCGGACAACATGGCAAAGGTGTACTTGCACTTCTTAACTACATCTGCAGGGGATTCTGCAGCTGAAGCACCTTGCTCTACAACCTCATCACACTGAAATAAATAAAATTAATAATTAAATTATATATTAATTTATTAATTGAAAAAAAATAAAAAATCAACGAGTAGAGTGAAGTAAGCGTTACCTTAGAGGGAGACCTGTTCCAAACGGTGACTTTGAAGCCATGGCGAAGCAGATTCAAGGACATGGCCTTTCCCATTATTCCAAGCCCTAAAAAACCCACCTCCATTTTTGATTGTTTCTTCTTTCTCGATTTCTACTTTACTCTGTTTTTCTTTCTTTGCCAACGAGGGATTTGTAAGAATATATATATATATATATATATATATATATATATATGTGTGTGTGTGTTTGAGTCCAATGAATTATTAGATATAGTAAGCGAGGCACCGGGATTTGGAGTTTATTATATATTACCATATTTTTAACCAATAGTTAATTCATTTCTGTCGTTATTGCATCGTGAAAATCGAAAGAAACCTTTCAAAAAAAAAATCGAAAGAAATGATCTACAGAAGAGATTTTTTTTTTTTTAAAGATTTTTGTAATTGAATTAATTTTGTTGAACTATTCGTGGTTGAGGGAGAGGACTTGCGGACCGATAGATGCCTGCCACGTTACTCTGGCCAGTGCGGTTACGATTGGGTTTCTTTCCAACCCTATAGCACGTTTGCGACGCTCCAGGAGAGGGCCTCCACGCTAGATTCCTCCACGTGGCTTGATCTGATTTGGAATTCTAACTGCTGAGTAGGACTGTACTTCTTTGAACAAGCCCACGCACCGACCGCATGCAAAATGACACACGCCCAGCGGCAACTGCCACTTGGCACAATTGAGCTGCCAAAAATTTAACGGATTTCTTAAATAATGTCACTTATATGAACATGCCTTGAACATTAAAATATATATATTGTACTTATTGAAGTATAATATTTTTCTAATTTCATATATAAACTTTGTAATATTGTCTTTTTAGTTGAAATTGATAAATTTTTGCTTGATTTAAGATTAGATATGATGTTTAAAGGTTAATATAAAGGTCTTTTTTACTTTAATTGAACTAGTTGGGCACCAAACTCTCATATATTTTGTCTTTAAAGAATTTGATTAAAAACAAGAAAAACATGAAAAAAAATTGGAGGACTATCATAATTTAAGTTGGTTCTTTGCGAGTTTTGAATAAACTGATAAATTTATCATTTTAATAAAAGTAGCAAGTATTATTTTATCTAAAAAACGACACATTTCAAAATTAACGAGGTAAATATAAAGAAACATTATAGTTTAGGAGTACAACATGTAGGTTTTAAAGTTTGAAGGGTTTTTTGACACAAATGATGCAGTTCAAGAGGAGTTCATATAATTTGTTCCTTTTTTTTATAGGAGTATTTTCATAAATACCTCCTGAGCTATGTATTCTAATTTGAATTGTCCCTTCATTTTTCAAAACTATTCAAAATATACCCGATCTATAACAAACCATTCAAAGCCTCCTCCATCGAAATTTGTAAAAAATTCTAACAAAATGGCTGACGTGAAATGCCATTATCAGTTAAATAAAGGTATTAAGTTCTCATTAGATTAATGGAAAATGAATAAATATTAAAAAAATAAATAATAAATAAAAAACTAAAAAATCCAAAAGAAAAAAAAATGTTGTCTTCTTCAGCTCTTCCTATTGACCCTCTCAAAGAGCAGCCAAAGATGGCTTGCCCCAACTCACATCAAAAGCTCAAACAACTTCCAAAAAAAAAAAAAAAGCAAATCCAAATTCAATCTCCTGCAAACACCTCCGACATGAATGAATAAATTCTCAGAAAGCAAAATGGCAGTCCACCATTTCTCAACAAATCAAATATTCATCAGAAAATAGAATTGTCTTTGCGAAAATATAATACAATCACTGGAAAAAAAATAAAAAAATTCTTCACACTCACATCCTTTGCAGGTTCAACTTTTTCTGCACCAAAAGAATTTTTTTAGAATGACGAATGAATAATATTCAGATAATCAATACACAATTATATTATATATCAAAACAAATCTGTATCGCGATCGACTAATCAAGCCCAAGCAACATTTATACTCCAATTCGATTCGATTGTTATCAATGCCAAGTTCGGTTACGCAAAGAACATAATCATCATTTATACTCACCCCAAGCAAATCTAGGCGGTGTTGCGATCATATTAGGCGACTCCCGCAAGCCCACTCGCCCCATGCGAATCCAGGCGCTGTTGCGACCCACTTTGGCGACTCACCTCCTCCGGCGAGACGACCACAGTCTGATCCAGAGGGGAGGCGGCTGGAGGTTTCTGGAGAGGATGGGCGGCTGAAGACTTGAGGTTTTGTTTTTTAGTTTTTTAATTTCTTCTTTATTATTTTTTTAACATTTAATCCTTTTCGTGGATTTAATTAAATTTAATACCTTAAGTTAATTGTTAATCACCTGCCATATCAGCATTTCTTTTAAAATGATAGACGGACTTAGGCGGAGCGAGTATTTTGAGTGATTTTTTTTTTTTAATAGTTTAGAGGGTGTTTTGAACGGTTTTGAAAGAACAAGGGACAACTTGAATTAGGGTACATAGTTTGGGGGCATTTATGAAAACAATCTTTCTTTGTTTTTTTTTTTTCGTAATTAGATTAGATTAGATTTTAGAGGTGGGCAATTTGAACTTTATACACCATTTTCGTTGCACCTTGTTAGTCCTGTGTTGCAAATAGCAATTCTATATTTGCATGAATCTGCCCTTCTAAGAAAAAAATGTATTCACTAATTTGTTATTTTTTTGGCGAATTTTTTTTCCTGCTATTCATTTTTTTTTTTTTATGCCCTTTTAGTTCAAACATATGAACCATTGATACAAATATCAATAATGACAATGTTGTTTACATCCTCGCCACTTGCGAAACCCAGCCTACAAAAGGCGTATGCAGATGCTGAGGAGCCTGAAAGAAGCAATTGTGATGAATTTGACGATTTAGCTTTTAAGCAAAACATCTTACACATTTTGTCACAAATTATTGCATTTCTTGATTTCCAAATGGAGCAATGATTAGTAACAAATTAGATACAATTCGCCAAGAAAATGAAGAATATGAAATACCAATCTTCATCACAGTTTGTGCCCATTTGTACGTTGCTCCTGATAACTTTAAAGCAATCGTGTTGTATTTTGAATCAAGATTTCAACAAGATTTGGCACAGCAAATTGTGCAGCATCTAGCTATAAACCATTCTATCCTGTTTTTAAAGAAGACACAGAGATTATATTAGTCTTGTAAGTTGTAACTACCCTATCCTCTTTGAAAATGCAAAAATAAATAAATAAATAAATAATACAGTGTTCTGCTGTTTTCGATTGCTTGTTGATTGCTACCAGTCTTCTCTTTTTTTTTTTCTTTTTTTTTTTTTTCAAAATATAAAATTTCTACTAGTCAAACCGAACGACCTTAAAAAAAAAAAAAAACCTACCGGTCAAAAGCCTGAAAAGGTCTTGTTTCATTTATATCTTATCTCTTTTTCTTTTTCTTTTTAATGAAACAATTTAGGGTATTTGAGAACATAATTTAAACCGAATATTTGAACCAAAGTTTATTTAAAATTTAAATCTTGTAAAAGAAATTAGTGCAATAAAGTTGATTTAAATTATAATATTATTGTCTAAACTAGATTCCCAAACACATTATAGATCGTTTGAAAGAACAATTAGAGTCAATAATTTTGGTTTGAAAACTCTAATATGGAGAGATTTACGGGTGTTTCGTTAGGTGGTTAGCACTATTTTTACTGTAGTATATGAGAATTTTACGCTGTAGTAATTTTTTTATTGTTACTGTAGCATGTGAAAGCTTTACACTATTTATAATTAAAAAAAAAATGTAAGTCACTACCGCTAAACACCACCTTATGATGTAGATTTTTACCCTAGTATGTAAAAACTGTACATCTATTACATATGTTAAAGACACATTTACATGTACATACATATATACATATAGAGAGAGACATTCAGCCTTCCAGAGTTGTTCCCAGGCTTTAAGAATTTGAGAGCACACATTTATGTTGCGACGGAAAAATTAATTGCCGAATCAAAATGAACTCTAACTATGGTTTTAACTACCAAAAAATATAAAGCTTTTAAATGCTACAATAAAATTAAAAAAGTTATTATAGTATAAATCTTTTATACGTTATAATGTTTTGAATTAAAATGGACTCTTAGCATGGCTCTAATTACCTTTCCCAAACACAATAGTCACGTACACTCGTATGTGTATTTGCATTGGTTTTACGGATAGATGAATGCATGCTTCGAACAACCAAACAAAAGGATGGTTAAAAAACCTACCAGTCAAAAGCCTGAAAAGGCCTTCTTTCATTTATATCTTATTTCTTTTTCTTTTTTTTTTTATGAGACAATTTAAGGTATTTGGGAATATATTTTAAACCAAATATTTGAACTAAAGTTCATTTAAAATTCAAATTTTGTGAAAGAAATCAGTATAACAAAATTAATTTGAATCATAACTTTATTGTCTGAGCTAGGTTTCCAAATGCACTATATACATCTTCTTTTTTTTATTTTTTTGTTTTTACTTTAGAGAAGTTTTTTCCCCTTTAATATGGTTCGCATGAATAATGAATTAAGTTATGAATTCACTTCAACTTTCTGTAATTCATAAAAATTATGGAACCAGTTTATTTACAAAAATATATGATCCATTACTTATGTTAAAGATACATTTGCATGTACATACATATACACATACATATATATGTACGTATATATAGAGATTCAGGGGTTATTCCGAGGCTTAAGAATCGGAAAGCATGTATCATATCTATCTACGACAAAATTAGTGTTTGATCTTATACAGTATTTGAAAGCATTAGTTAGAGCCAATAGTATGAACCAATTTTAGTTGAAAACACTTTAACATCTAAGAACTTTATATTATAGCAACCAAAACTTTTTATTCTAACTCGTATTGTCAAACACCGCATTAGTTAATAATTTGTAAAGAATGATGCTTTATATAATAGGGAGATTTAATAACTACTAAGTATTGCAAATCATGTTTAGAAAATTGCACATTCAATTCAAATACCATTTTAGAACCGTAAAGAGGTGGAAGGAAAAGCTTACAAGTGTTGGAGGCATGAATTGTTTCTATCCAAATAGTCAGGATCTCCACTATCCAAGAAAAATGTTGATGATGGCACTTTAGGACTAGAAACCTTTCCTTGCACCAGGGGGAGGAGCTCGCCGGAGGTATGGCTTGAAGAGGGCTGCGAGAAAGGCGGGGAAGGGGATGGAGATGGTGAGAAGAAGTAGGGTCGGTTTCCTGGCCCTACACTAATGGGAAGTGGGGAGGGAGGTGTTGGAGGAGAAGATGTTGGAGAAGCACAATCATTTACTTTTCTCTTCTCCATTTTGTTTTTTGTTTTTCCAAATTTACACAAACTTCTCCCTCGTCTTCCCTAAAAGATGTTGTTGTAACTAAAGTTAGTATTAGGAAGTGGTTCCATTTTTTTATTTTTCTTTTATCATTGTCTAAATTGTTATTACTACTTGCCCGAGTGTTTAACTAGTTTGAATCTTAGGTATAAACCTACCGGTCATTGCCCTGCAGGCAATGCTTCGGCCAACCTTTTTTCAGCTGACTACTCCCCTCCTAGCTTGTTGCCTACCATGGGATACCAGTAACTTGGGCTTTTTTCTTCTTTGTGCGATATATAAAATTAAGGGGAAAAACTAAAATTGCATATTTAGACTATCTTCCATACAAATGACAATACTAATGTTATATTTTCTATTACAGAGTGTAAAAATAACATATTTGATGTGTTATTTTACTTTGTATTTCAATGCGTAATGTTATTTGAAATGTCATATATGTCTTTTGTCATAGTTATTAAACCTTGAAACTTATAAAAAATAAACTTTTAAAATTAAAATAATTAAAAAGGGATGATATTGTAATCATTAAAGCAAAAAATTAAATCTATCAGACTAAGAAAAATCAAATGTCAAATTTGTTATATGCTAAACAGTTTATGGCAAATTTGGAGGTGCTATAAGTTAAGAATTAGTGAATAATATCATGCATTTTTAAAATGTATAGTAAATAGCATATCATGAAAAATTGAAAATAAAAACCTAAAAATACCCTTACCTATTTTCCTTTCCATCTTCCCCCTTCTCCTTCCTCACCAAACCGACGGTGGCCGAGAAATATAGTATTTCTTTTGAAATACAGTATTCCTATTAATATAGCCAAACATCATTGGCACCATGCTGTCGCTAACGGCTGAAAAATACAGTATTTCTTGAAAAATATAATATTTGCTTAAAAATACAAAAATTTACTGGTGATGTCACCAGACTACCGACGGTTAGAGAATTCAATATTAACATGAAAATTCCTTATTTCTATCTAAATTTTAAAATTGTCATGCAATGTTGTCGAATTTCACCGACACTGGTGACATCATTAGCAGTCGAAAAATACTATATTAATGTGAAAATACAATATTTTTATGTAAAGACAAAAATTTACTGGCAATATTATCGGACAATCGACGATTGAAAAATACAGCATTAACATGGATGTACCATTTTTTCATGTAAATAAGAAAAATTATCAACACTTACAGATCTTTGAAGGCCAAGAAATACTATATTAACATGAAAATACAATATTTATATGTAAATAAAAAAAATACCGACAACATCATTAGACCATCGGTAGCAGGATAATATAATATTTTATATTGAAATATGACATTTATATGTAAATACAAAAAATTACAAGCAAAGCACCGATGACGTCATCGACAACCATGGAAATACAATATTTCCTTGAAATTATAGTATTTGCTGATAAAATATAAAAATTTACTGATAACTTTGCCGAACTTCACAAACACCGGCAGTATTTTATTGTAAATGTTTCATTTTTTACACAAAAATTTACACCAAAAGAAAGTATATAACCTAAACTCTACCACTACATGATGGCCATTGCTAGAAATGTGCCACCCACTGTCGGCAATGCTCTACCCACTACCATCGCATGTGAGCCGACACTGCCTCCTCATCCTTGCTTAGACAACTGTGATCTATAAAACCATGCCAACTGTTTGATGAGAGCCGACTCCGGTGAGCATCAGATCTCATCGAATCTTCACGAGCGACGGTGGACCTTACTGTTGAGTCTCCAATGACGACGACTGTAGGGTTCCTCGATCTTTCGTGGATCTAATTGTCGACCTTGTGATGATTTGGTGGTTGAGTGTAATAACCCTACTTATATGACCGTTACTTAACTACATAAATTGATCTTAAACATGCTTTATCATAAAGTACTGAAATTGCAAAAATAATTTTTTTTTTCTAAAACAAAATCTTGATAAATGAATTCTTAGCATATTTTTTTTAAAAATAATAATAATTTCTCAAAACTTAATTCCATAAATCTATCGTAATAATATTAATCGCTTAAATGCGACAATAACGCAATAGTGAATGCTACGGTTTAACATAATCATAACTTCTAAAAAACTTAATTCTTTATATACATCATACATTAATAACTTAAAACATAATAACAATTCCTTAAAACTTTTCCTTTAAATATAAAGATAATTATCTAGAAAGTATATCTTTTGAAACATTTCTAAATTTAAATGATAATATTTCTAAAAGAATTCTAAATTAAATATTGTTATAAATTCCTATTTTAAATGCTTTTTAAATCCTTCCTTAAATTATCATTATACTTTCTTATAATTTTTTATCTTAAAATTAACATATTATTTTCTTAAAACTTATTCATTTTTAAGCTTAACATAATAATAATTTCTTAAAATTTAATCACTTAAGTCTAACATATTAGCTTCTTCGAGCACAATCTTCTAACTTTCATACTAATAAATTCATAAAAACATATTTGTAAAATTTGTATTTAATTTAGCATAAAGCTCCTATAATCATTTTCAATTCTAAATAATCTTATAGTTTTCTTACTTGAAAATTTTCGTGTTTTTGTTGCATTTTTTGTTGCAACATTTTTTTAAAACCTTAAAATTCTCTAAACCAAGATTGTATAATCACAATCTCAGTTTTTAAGGCATAATTATGTAGTTTTATTTACTTATTTATATGTACATAATTTTCGTAAAATAAAAACATACATAATTTTATAAAATAAAAACGTGCATAAATTCGTAAATTAAAAGTGTCAAATATTATAAATTACGTCAGCGGTATTCATTCTTGACTTCACCATTTATCTGCCGCTCACCACTGCCCATCAAATGTTACTGATAGGTTTTTTTTTATTTATAGCATGAACATACTTAAATTAGCTTTTGCTCAACAAGTAGGAAATTAGACTCACAAAACATAATTAAAAATCATTTAATAAAAACATGCATGAATATTTTATCCTTGCTTATCAACTTATTTTATACTTAATTGTTTAAGGTCTAACTTATCTTATTAATTGGGCCTATGTGATTGTACCAGTTGCATGCAATCTTTGGAGAGTCAAAGTTCGCGAGGTCCCTAATGACGCCGAGATCATAAACAGTACCAAACCGTATTGAAGCCTTCCCATAGTTTGAGAGGTTGGTATTGCATTCTTAAATTGTCTATTAATTTTATTTATCTCATTGTTGTGATTAAAAGTTTTGTTTAAAATTTTTGTGACTAATTTTTTTTTTTTTTTTTGTGTAGTGAGAGACTTATCTTGGCCCTAATCTAGTTTGTCTTTGTTTTCCACCGACTGAACCTTTATTAAGGGCCTGTTTGTTTCGATACTCGAACCACGGTTCGAATTATTTTGTTACAGTATTTTCTCTCACAAAAATTTAAATCTTCATTCAAATACTCTATTTAAATACTCGAACCAAATGGGCCCTAAAGCACCTGGAGGGTTCGGAAGCCTTCCCTCTCCTCCATCGAGAGGACCACAAAAGCACTTGTAGATTGTTATTTTGTGACCCAAAATCTGTGGCAGTAAGGCAGCGCCGCGGCGCTTGAAAGCAAGGCCAGCGCCGCGGCACTTGAAAGCAGCGCCGCGGCGCTCCAATCCGAAAACCAGCGCCGCGGCGCTCCAATCCGAAAACCAGCGCCGCGCGCGCTCCATTGCGGCCAGATAATGTATTTTGCGTTTTTACGCGTTTTTGGGTTATTTTGGGTTAGGGTTTGAGCCCCCATACATATAAATACATCATATTCTCCATAGTTCATAATAGTGAGTCACATTAGAGAGACACATTAGAGAGTCACAAATTTTCATAGAGATCATAGTGTTGAGAGTGATACAGAGAGCTCAGTCTTGTGAGTTTGTGAGTGATTGAGTGAGTGAATTTCTGTATTTGAGCGCTCTAAACACCGTTGTAATTTCCGTTTTGTGATTAGTGGATTGCTTCTCTTCTGCCCGTGGTTTTTTTCACCCTTTATTAGGGTTTTTCCACGTAAATCTTGTGTGCAATTTTCTCTCTATTTCTTGTTGCTTATTGCTTTGATTTCTAACAAGTGGTATCAGAGCTTTGGCTTTGATTTGCAATGGCAACCATGAAATTCGATATTCCGCTGTTGGATCGCACAACGAGGTTTTCTCTATGGCAAGTGAAGATGCGGGCTGTTCTGGCGCAGATGGACCTTGATGATGCGCTTTTGGGTTTCGATAAGATGCCCTCATCATGGTCGAAGGAGGAAAAGGAGCGTAAGGACCGAAAGGCTTTGTCCCAAATACACCTTCATCTGTCAAATCAGATTTTGCAGGATGTACTGAAGGAGAAGACTGCTGCTGCTTTGTGGCTCAAGCTGGAGTAATTATGCATGACCAAGAGTCTTACTAGCAAACTTCATTTAAAGCAGCATCTATACTCTCACCGAATGTCTGAAGGTATGTCTCTTGAGGATCACTTAACTGTGTTTAAGGAGATTGTGTCTGATTTGGAGGCTATGGAAGTTAAGTATGATGAAGAAGACCTTGGGTTAATTTTATTATGTTCACTGCCTTCATCATATGCCACATTTAGGGATACTATCTTGTATAGTCGGGACACTCTTACCCTAGATGAGGTTTATGAGGCTTTATTTTCTAAAGAAAAGATGAAGCAGTTAGTTACTGGATCTGAAACACAAGGAGAGGGTCTAGTTGTTAGAGGTAGAACCCAAGAGAGAAGTTCTGGGACTGAGATTAGAGGTAGGTCTAAATCCAGAAATAAGGATAAGTACTGTAACTATTGCAAGAAGAAAGGGCACATTAAAACTGAGTGTTATAAGCTGCAGAATAAAAACAAGAGGGCTGAAAATCAAAAGGGGAAGAAACCAGATGCTGGTGAGGCTAGTGTCGTTAAAGAAGGCTCTGGTGGTGAGCTTTTGGTAATTTCTGATGGTGATTCTAAACCCTGTGAAGATTGGGTTCTTGACTCTGCATGTACGTTTCATATGTGTCCCAACCGGGACTGGTTTTCAACATATGAAACAGTTCCTAAGGGCTCTGTTTTGATGGGAAACAACGCCCCATGCAAAGTTGCTGGTATTGGTACTATCAGAATTAAAATGCATGATGGCATAGTGAGGACACTAGGTGATGTGAGGCATGTCCCCGATCTTAAGAGGAATTTAATTTCCTTAGGTACTCTTGATGCTAAAGGGTACAAGTACACTGGTGAAGGTGGAGTTCTGAAAGTCAGTAAAGGCGCTCTTGTGATGATGAAAGCACAAAAGAAGACTGCTAGTTTGTATGTTCTGCAAGGTACTACAGTTGTTGGTGATGCAAAAGTTACTACTTCCACTATGTCTGATGATGATCTTACTAAGGTATGGCATATGCGACTGGGGCATATGAGTGAGCTTGGGATGGCAGAGCTGAGTAAGCGAGGGCTCCTTATTGGACAGTGCACAGGTAAGATGGAGTTCTGTGAGCACTGTGTTTTTGGAAAGCAGAAGAGAGTTCGATTTGGCAAAGGCATTCACAACACAAAAGATATTTTGGAGTATGTTCATTCTGACCTTTGGGGACCGTCTACTATTCCTTCTCATGGTGGTGCTAATTATATGCTTACCATCATTGACGACTACTCCAGAAAATTATGGACATTTTTTTTGAAGCAGAAGAATGATGTCTTTGCTACATTCAAAGATTGGAAGACCATGATAGAAA
Organism: Artocarpus heterophyllus; assembly: GCA_025403435.1. Classification (NCBI taxonomy): domain Eukaryota; kingdom Viridiplantae; phylum Streptophyta; class Magnoliopsida; order Rosales; family Moraceae; genus Artocarpus; species Artocarpus heterophyllus. Next base: position 10,007,013 of record CM046348.1, on the reverse strand, counting down.
AGCAGACCGGTAAGCCAGTTAAACGTCTCCACACTGATAATGGCTTGGAGTTTTGTTCAAATGAATTTAATACCTTCTGTAAATCAGAGGGAATTCTGAGCGACTTAACAGTCCGACGTACTCCGCAGCAAAATGGTGTGGCCGAGAGGATGAACAAGACGTTGATGGAGAAAGTACGCTGCATACTTTCTAATGCTGGGCTACCTAAGTCATTTTGGGCTGAAGCCGCTTCTACAGCTTGCTATTTGGTCAATCGCTCTCCTTCCATCGCTATTAACAAGAAGACACCACAAGATATGTGGTCAGGAGAACCTGCAGATTACTCAAATTTAAGAATTTTTGGCTGTCCTGCTTATGCTCATGTTGACAATGGAAAATTGGAGCCTAGATCCATGAAGTGTATATTTCTTGGTTACAAGCCTGGTGTTAAAGGCTATAAGTTATGGTGCCCAGAAACCAAGAAAGTTATTATCAGTAGAGATGTTGTGTTTGATGAGATTTCCATGTTACGTGGGACATCTACTACAGGGTCTAGTGTTATTGATCGGGATAGATCTAGCAAACAGGTGGAGTTTCAAATAGAGACAAGTACATCATCCGATTCTACTTCCCAGTCAAGTTCAGAGAGTCAAGGCGATAGTGCTTTCCAATCGCCATCACCGCCGCCACCACAGTACTCTATTGCTAAGGATAGGCCAAGGAGAGATGTTAGGCCTCCACAGAGATATGCTGAGGCCGACTTGGTGGCTTATGCTTTATCAGTGGCAGAAGGTATTGAGTCTGGTGAAGAACCTTCTACTTATTTAGAGGCGGTTGATTCAGTTGACTCTGGCAAGTGGATGATTGCTATGCAGGAGGAGATGGAATCCCTACATAAGAATGGCACATGGGATTTGGTGAAGTTACCCAAAGGGAAGAAAGCTGTTCGCTGCAAATGGGTATTTAAAAGAAAAGAAGGCACACCGGGAGTTGAAGATGCTAGGTACAAAGCTAGACTGGTTGCAAAAGGATACAGTCAGGTTCCAGGTGTTGACTTTACAGATGTATTTTCTCCTATGGTTAAGCATAGCTCAATTCGAGCCTTGCTTGGTATTGTGGCCACTCATGATCTTGAGCTTGAGCAGTTAGATGTGAAGACTGCATTTTTGCATGGAGAGCTCGAGGAAGATATTTACATGCAACAACCCGAGGGTTTCATTGTTACAGGTAAAGAAGACTATGTTTGCTCGTTGAAAAAGTCTCTTTACGGTTTGAAACAGTCTCCTAGGCAGTGGTATAAGAGGTTTGACTCATTTATGATCGCTCAAGAGTTTAAGAGGAGTAGCTATGACAGTTGTGTCTACTTCAAGAAGGGTGATGATGGGTCCTTTGTTTATTTGCTCTTATATGTTGATGATATGTTGATTGCTGCTAAGGATAAAGGAGAAATTAAGAAGTTAAAGGCTCAACTCAGTAGAGAGTTTGAGATGAAGGACTTGGGAGCTGCCAAGAAGATTCTCGGCATGGAGATTTTGAGAAATAGAAAGGCAGGTAAGCTTTATCTGAGTCAGAAAGGCTATATTGACAAAGTTTTGCACAGGTTCAACATGCAGAAAGCAAAACCAGTGAGCACTCCGTTAGCAGCACATTTCAGACTTTCAGCTGCATTAGCTCCACAGTCAGATGATGAGGTTGAGTATATGTCACGTGTTCCATACTCTAGTGCAGTAGGTTCTCTCATGTATGCTATGGTATGTTCTCGCCCAGATTTATCATATGCAGTTAGTGCAGTTAGTAGATACATGGCAAATCCAGGTAAAGAGCACTGGAAAGCAGTGCAATGGATTCTTAGATACTTGCGTGGTACTACTGACGTTTGTTTGCACTTTGGGAGGACTAAAGATGGTGTTGTGGGATATGTTGATTCTGATTATGCTGGAGACTTGGATAAGAGGAGGTCACTTACTGGGTATGTGTTTACAGTTGGTGGTTGTGCTATCAGTTGGAAGGCTACCTTGCAGGCTACTGTTGCTTTGTCTACTACTGAGGCTGAATATATGGCTATTACAGAGGCTTTCAAAGAAGCTATTTGGTTGAAGGGCCTATTTGGAGAACTCAGTGAAGATTTGAAGACTTCTGTGGTGATGTGTGATAGTCAGAGTGCTATTTTTCTCACTAAAGATCAAATGTTTCATGAGAGGACGAAGCACATTGACGTTCGTTATCACTTTGTTCGTGATATTGTTGCTCGTGGTGATATTGTTGTGAGCAAAATCAGTACACATGATAATCCTGACGATATGATGACTAAGTCGTTACCTACAGCTAAGTTTGAGCATTGCTTGAACTTGGTTGGAGTTCATGCTCGTGCCGGTTAGTTGCCCGTTGGGGCTTTGTGGAAGAGGTGGAGAATTCGGTTAATCACATGTTGGAGTTCTTTATGGTGGATTTTGTGTCAAGGTGGAGATTGTTATTTTGTGACCCAAAATCTGTGGCAGTAAGGCAGCGCCGCGGCGCTACAATCCAGCGCCACGGCACTTGAAAGCAGCGCCGCGCGCGCTCCATTGCGGCCAGATAATGTATTTTGCGTTTTTACGTGTTTTTGGGTTATTTTGGGTTAGGGTTTGAGCCCCCATACATATAAATACATCATATTCTCCATAGTTCATAATAGTGAGTCACATTAGAGAGACACATTAGAGAGTCACAAATTTTCATAGAGATCATAGTGTTGAGAGTGATACAGAGAGCTCAGTCTTGTGAGTTTGTGAGTGATTGAGTGAGTGAATTTCTATATTTGAGCACTCTAAACACCGTTGTAATTTCCGTTTTGTGATTAGTGGATTGCTTCTCTTCTGCCCGTGGTTTTTTTCACCCTTTATTAGGGTTTTTCCACGTAAATCTTGTGTGCAATTTTCTCTCTATTTCTTGTTGCTTATTGCTTTGATTTCTAACAAGATAAGCACCAAGACAACAACAAAGCGCACCAACGAACGGAACCGGACAAGAAAGCTGCGACTTTACTTGCTACTCAGATGCTAGACTCGCCCCAATTGGTATTTATTATTACAGAAAAGAAAATCCCATCAAAGTAATATCTCTATATATGCAACGTTGTGGTACTAAGTTGAGATAGAATTTCACAACGCATATTAAAATTAATGTTGTGGTTGTAGGTGACACGCCTCAAGTGCGGCGGCTTCATATTGGCTTTGCGTCTCAACCACACCATGGCTGACGCTGCAGGTCTAGTCCAGTTCATGACGGCAATGGGTGAGGTGGCGAAGGAAGATCCTTAATGCCCGCAACCCACCGAGGGTGACCTATGCACGCCGTGAGTATGACCAAGTGGAAAACACTAAAGGCACCATAATTCCTCTCGACAACATGGCCCACTGCTCCTTCTTCTTCGGCCCCTCTGACATCCCTGCCTTCCGCCGCCTCATCCCAGGAGCCTCCTCCTCATCCACGTTTGAGGAGTGGGGCCGCCAAAGGAGGAGCGGGGGTGGCCAGCTTCTATATTCCATTCAAGAACAAGGCAGGCGAGAAAGGGATTATGGTGCCAATTTGCTTGCTTGCTTGCCCCACCTATGGGCAGATTTGTGAAGGAGCTTGATACCGTACTGCTCAAACAAGATCCACCAAACAAGGCTTTTATTACTTGAGCGCTTGGAATACGGTAAAAAATAATCAAATGTTTGGTACACTGGCTAGCTAGTGTGGTGAAGCTGTACCATGTGTTCATGTGTTGAGATTTTAGAATTGGGCAACGCTGTGGCAAAAGATTTTTAGTTTAAAATTTTCTTTTCAGGCAAAAAAGAAAAGGGACGAAGGAAGACTTGATACCTAAATCCAAAGCTGCAGGAAATACATAGTAACTACAATATAAAACCCTGCTAAATAAGAATGAGATAAATCTTGATTAAGTTACAAGCAAAGCATTTAGTAAGAGCTCAAAGGACTTGAGTTTCCAATATTCTACTAAAAAAATGTACAACAAACAACAAGCACAGAAGAAATATGCAGCAAGTATTACAAGTTGACCATCTTCTGCAGGCTTTTTGCTACCTGAAACAGGAGCTTCAAGAAAGTAACCACCTTTGCTTGTAATTGCCTGTAAATATTATATTCACCATAAACAAATCATTATATTCTGTGTGTTCTTCTCATTTTCTTGTCTTTGAAGGAATTATTTGCTGAAACAATTACTTTTGAATACTTTGATGTGAACAATGATCAGAATAATGAAGCGCTTAAAGAGCCATTACTTTATAGAGAATCGCCCCTAGTTAGTTGATATTTTTTCCCAGTATTAGTTTGCCAATTATTTCAAAAGCTTAAGTCGCGAGAAGATTGATTAGTATTAAATTCTAACACTTCCCAACAAGGTTCAAGAAGGGGAAGAACACGATTGAATTCGAGAAATACCACTATCAGAGAGTTGGAATTCCAAAATACCACTTTTGTGGAAAATGTAAGCCTAATCTAGTTATTGCATATCAAAGTAATACTTACGAATAACTAGGCTTTAAACAAAACTAATAATATAAAAAATATTGATAGTCTCGTTTTTAACCCTTTTTTCTTCATTTTGCTTATGTAGGAATCAATGATTTTTTTTTTCCTTTACTTTCCCAAATATACAAAATTAAGTAGTTTTGAACGATGCTTTGTTTATTTGGGTTTTTATATTTTAAAATATTGTGGATAAAAACAAAAAAAGTAAATAAAAAAAACTAAAAATTTTAGATAACATAAAATGGAGTCACTTTAATTTAAGAGCTGTTTGAAGCTATTAAAAATTAGGGGAGGCCAAGAAAGAAAAAATAAAGCCTAAATTATAAATTTTTAAAAAATATGCAAAGAGACCACTTAGGGGACTTCAACCCCTTCTGGCCCAAGTTCCCTTCGTCCCTAGCTGCATTGGGGAGAGAAGATTGTCAAAGTTATGGAGAAGGTTGCTGACAATGAAAAAGAGGAGGGGAAAGGGGAATATATTAATTAAGATAGGTATATAAAAATGATATATTTAAAATGGAAAAAAAATGATCTTATGTCTCTAATTGGCTACTCAAAAATTTCATTTTCCTAATTGACTCAGATAAAAGTTTAGAATTGAAATATAGTGGAAATCTCATGTACTTAAAATCCTTGGAACAACTAGCATTGTATTTAAAAAAAAGATTGAAATTTGTGACTATTTTATATATAATTCAATGTGCCAGACAGGCCCACTGTTATATTTGTTTTCTTACCCTTTTTATTAATTACCATTTATCTTATCATTAGAGTAAGAGTTTTTATATTTTTGTAATATGTGTTTTGACGATCCTTGCAAGTAAAAAGTCACTTGTTTTGACAAAGCATCGTATAGGCATCTTACTGTTGGAAAAAATACTAAAATCAGGAATGAAGGTAACTTAGGCCTGTGGGGGCTTCAAGCTACCTGGCCCAAGTGGTCCCTTTGAATATTTTTCAAAAATTTATAATCCAGAGAATGAGGAAAATAATAGATTTTTAAAACTTATTAAAGTAAATAGTATGTTTTTAAAATATTTATAATAAATAAAAGACTTACAATGTAAATGATTTATTTTTTGTGTAAATAAGAATTATTTACACTATAAACAAAAAGGTACATAAATTATTTATATCTTAAATCTATTTATTATATAAATAAGAGTATTTACACTGTAAACAAAAGAGTAAATAATAATTTTACACCATAAAATTGCTATTTACTACAAATATTTTCAAAACCTTCTATTTACTACAATTAGTTTTGAAAAAGTGTTATTTACCTCAATTTCTCAATAATTTAGGCTTTATTTTTTTTCCTTTAGCCCCCTAATTTCTTAAAACTTCAAACAACCCCCTAATTTTATGTGACTGCCTTTTATGTTTTTTTTTTTAATTTTTTTTATCTACTTCTTCTTACTTAGGCCACCTAAATTTTTTATATTTTCAATTTTATGCATTTTTTTAATTCCATTCACACTTCGTTTTTACTTATAAATTATACCTTATTTTTTCAATTTTTTATCTATGATAATTTCAAATATAAAAACCCAAGAGAAGCAAAATATCTTTCAAAACTACTTAATTTTATATATTTAGAAAAAAGAATTAAAAACACCATCGATTAATAGAAAAGCAAAATAAAGAAAAAAAGGTTAAAAATAAACTATCAATATTTATTATATTGTTGATCTAGTTTAAACTTGGTTTAGTTAAATTCCCCCAGCAAAATTTCTGACTTCGTCAATGATTCAAATAATATTTTGTGCTTTTAAAAATTATCTTCTTGTTACCCAGAGTTTTTTTTTTAGTTGTAAGATGTTTATTTTGATCTTTCAATTAATAATATCCAAAGTAATTAAATAAAAATATTAGGAGGAAAAATAAGAAACCAGAGATATCAACAAACCTGTCGCCTATTTTTTGAAGTTTCATGACTTTTTTAGGCCTCGTTGCATAAATCATGCATTAATGTTATGGCACAAACTTGAAGGGAGTTCAGCAATTATAATATTTGGTTTTCAGGTGACCTTGAAAATGCGGATGTTTTATTATTATTATTATTATTATTATTATTATTATTATTATTATATTTTTGTCATCATAAACTAACATTACTTATAAGTTAATTGTAGGAAAAATATTTGATAAAGAATAGGAGCAAAGGGAAAAATATAAAAGGAATCATTGTTATCATTATGTAATAGTGATAACAATTGAAGGGCCTTTTATATTTTTTTAATCTTTTACCTAAAATTTTTCAATTATCTCTCCTTTTGTAACGCTCTATGTAAGGGTTAATAATTTTTAATAAATTAAATAATGATCATGTAATTTTTGTCTTTACACAATCTCAACAGACCAAAAGACTAATGTTTATCTCTTTTAAGATTCAATACCATGGATTCTTAGCTTATCTCATATTCCTTAAGCGAATGGAACTTTTAAGAAAAGTTATCGACACTTAAGTATTTTATAGAGTCCTCACATAATCACTATATAGGTTTGAATCAATTATGAAAAATTTGGCACAACCATGCCAAATCTTGGAATCAACAACCTAAGTATTGAATTTCTCATCATTATGTACGAGTTGAAAATGCTTATAGATTATTGTAACTATACGAATCTCTCATAAATAATCTACACATAAATCCGTTTAATATAATTATCGTACTCACATAACCGTTAATACTTTCATTCTAGGATTACCCCATGTTACATTCTCCTGGGCTGTATAAATCAACCTGAAGGTTCACTTTGATGATGACATTGAAAATTCAACTTTAAAACTATCTCAAAAACTAATATTTAAAGTGGTGCTACATTCCTTAGGTTAATCGAACCTAAGCTCTGATACTAAAAATTCTATAATATCCCTATGTGGGGGTTAATAATAGTTTTTAATAAATTAAATAAAGATAAAAAAAATAAAACATCAAAAGAAATTTGCCTGGGTCTTTGAATGAAAACTCTCAAATCAAAATAAAAACATAAGCAACAAATAAACTACAGTTTAATGTAACATCTTAAAATTTAATAATATAAAACTGTCATCATCATCATTTCCACCCTCAACACATCTTGATACAGTCACAGAAAGTAACATTCGATGCTTATCTTATCATGATGGGCATTCTTAACAATGAAACAAAACAAATGTTATAACGCTACATAGCTTTCTCAACTATGTTTCTTGTCACCACGTCACACACTGTGAGTCCTGAAAAGATAGAAATATAGGAAAATGAGCGACAACATGCTCAATAGAGCAAACATTACTCACCTTTATGTTTTTATTATGTCCACCTTAAAACTTGTATGGTTAGTTAATTCTCATTCATTATTCATCAATATTATCATGTTCAGTTTCGGTGGATACCTTATGATTGTTCTTACTAATTCCCATACATATATGTATACATATTAATTTAGGATTTAATTATGCTCATCTATGTCCACCATGCAATAGAATATTATATCACTCAACTCAACGAAACCCAATTGGGTGCTCTTGACCACCCTATAATCATTCCAAGGATGTTCTAATGAGGGGACTTCAAATCCCGGTTCCTCACCAAGTCGATTCTTGTACAGTATGTTTTGGGACTTTCGACCTAAGGGAGCGCCGTCGCCTCCCCCTATTTTACCTTTTAAGGTATTCGTGTCCAAGGATGTAACTGCCGCCCTCTTTTTGTCTTACTATTCCTCTATAATCAATCATTATTTATAGAGTTAGTTTTCCTTACCATGCTTCTCAATTTACAACAATATATGTCAAATTAATTTATTCCTTGCTATATAATACAGGACGAGTTCATGTCATTGTCTCATATGTGATACTCATATAATAGCAGTTCAACATGCATATATATATTGCAATAAAACAACCAATTTTTAATTTCATAACAACCTCACAAAAGATGAGTAATAGAATCTCTACCTCTTTGTAAAATATCCACTGATAACTTCTAGTTTACACAATCAAATTCACCACGTAAGCTTCAAATACTTTGTCATCTTACGATGTATAAAATAACCATACTTTAACTTAATTCCTAATCTATAATCATATTAATTTACCATCTATTTTTACTAGTGTGCCATAATATTAATATGAAATCCTTGGAACATTTCATAACACAAAACGATAAAAAACGGCTAAATTTGGACTGTCCGATCGGCCTGTCGATTGGCGGAGTTCGGCCTGCTGACCGAGGCAAAATCTAGAAAACTAAATTTTTCTGTTTTTAAAGATTTTGAGCTTCAAAGCTCACTCCTACTTGTTTTAACAAATCCCAGAACATGAAAAATACATAGAAACTATAAATTATCATGCCAATAAAACATGTATATCTTTTTCCCAAAATTTTTATGCATAAAAAATTTTTAAAATTCTCAACATTGATTTTTACAAAACTTTGCAAAAACATGATCTAAATAGGAAACTATTCAAATCCAAAACAAATACAATTCAATTTGCATGTACATAAAAGCACAAGCCTAGATCACGAAATGAAGAACAATTACATAATCTAAACATAGTAACTTAGAATAAAGGGAAGGCAGAAAAGAATTTAGGTTTTTGGTTAGAAACTCTACCTTGTTTCTTTGAGAAATTGTTATTAGGCTTGACTCTTTGCTTGAGAAAAGAGATCCTGCATTGAGATGGAACCTTTTGACCGGATTGAGAAGGTGAAGGAGAGAGACGAAATAGAAAGAGGGAGAGACAGAGTGAGTGGTGTAAAATTGATGTGTCCCACATCGGTTAGAGATGGTGGTCTGGGGTGTTATATATATAGGTTCACAATCCTCCCCTCACAAGCTAGCTTTTGGGGTGGAGTTAGGTGGGTTCATATCATATGGTATCAGAGCCGAACCTCTGCTAGTCGGTGGGCACATGTACAAAGGTTTCCTGCCGCTCGTGTGGGTTAACGACGGAGTTGGCACGAGGACATGCAGTCTAAAGGGGTCAGGAATGATGTGTCCCACATCGGTTAGAGTATGAACCCACCTAACTCCACCCCAAAAGCTAGCTTGTGAGGGGAGGATTGTGAACCCATATATAGAACACCCAAGACCACCCTCTCTAACCGATGTGGGACACATCATTCCCGACCCCTTTAGACTGCACGTCCTCGTGCCAACTCTGTCGTTAACCCACACGACCGGCAGGGAACATTTGTACATGTGCCCACCGACTAGCAGAGGTTCGGCTCTGATACCATATGATATGAACCCACCTAACTCCACCCCAAAAGCTAGCTTGTGAGGGGAGGATTGTGAACCCATATATATAATACCCAAGACCACCATCTCTAACTGATGTGGGACACATCAAAAATGAGGGGGAGAATGGGTTGTCTGATATGTTTTGGGAGTTGGTAGCTTTGAGTGAATAATCTTGTTGGAGGACTTAGAAAAAGAAAGAAAAGAAAGGGGAGAATGCCTTTGTGGGGCACCAAGGCATATGACTTGTGTGATTAAAGTCTTGTCTTTTCTTTTCATTTTTTTAAACCATTATACATGAAAAACAATGAAGGAGGGTCTACTATGGCATTTTGGTGACTATGAAAAAGTATAGACAAAAGTGCTATTTGACATTTAAGAACTAAGAAAAACTAGATTTTTAAATTGACCTCATAAAATATGCAACAAAACAATAATTGTTTTTAAGTAGCACACTAAAACTCAATTTAATTCTAATGATACCCGTTAAAAAAATAATAAATGTCACACCTTCTCTTATTATCTTCTTCTCCTTTTCTCTCCCATGCCTCTTTTTTCTTCTTATTTTATTTTTATTTTTTTTAGAAGCGTTGCATTAAAAACTACGAATGTCACAGAGAGGAAGGTGCTTAGAAATTGAACTGCTAGTGTCAATATTTAGGCATATTGTTGTTTAAAGAAATATGCAAATAGAAGGTTGTTGGCAACAACATTCTTTTTTTTCAACCACGAGGAACTTGGTACAATTAATGCAAAGTTCACACCTTGTGTGATATCAATATGTTCTGTTAATAAATCGCCAAAGTTATAACAATAACAATATCAGTAATAATAATAATAATAATAATAACAATAATAATAATAATAATCCTCAAAAGTCTATGACGACTTGTATAAAGTAATTGGATAAGTCTTATACACCATTGTCAGTAATAGTCCTGCAAGTAGCTATTGTTATATTATCAAAAGCCAGCACTTGCTAGTCAATATTCCACTTGCTAGAAGCCATCAAGAAGTTTACAACACAAATAACAAACAATTTCGAGTAATTAAGAAAACCCCGAAAAAAGAAAAGGAAAAAGAAAAAGAAAAGGAAACAAAGTAGGCCACACCCAGTTACGTTTGTCTGCAACTGCAGCTACCTTGCTACATCCATGTAGATATGAGGATCTTTTTCTGAGTCAAAGAGAATTGACCCGCCTTATTGCTATTTTCACACAATATAAATAACAGGATTTTTGTGATAGAGAAAGGAATTTTGACTCTATTTTAATTGTTAGATTAACTTTCAAACGATATGATTTATGATTAAAAGTAATTTTGTATTGTATGTTGTAAATTTTTAACGAATAATCATAAATCATACTGTTAAAATCTTAATCTAGCTGCCAAAACACATCTTACTTTACCAATAAAATAAACTTATCTTTTTTACTATAAGAATTTTCAATAAATAAATATGCATACAAAAACGTACATATATATGTACTAGTTGGAGCCACGTACTTCACGCACGTGAGACTTAATGTAAAAGCTAACTGTTGTTCATTGAATTTTTGGATTATTGTAAAGCCTTTATATGAAGAGTAATTTTGAGTTCTTGAATATAATTTTAGAAACTGAATTTGTTATTTGGTTAACCAAAAAAAAAAAAGCGAAATTTCTAAAATGATTGAATAAGCTAAATAAATTAAGGAAAAAAAAGGAAAGCCATATGAAGAAATCAAGAAAATATAAAGAAAAGTCTGACAAATACATCTCGAGTTGTTAATTATAGAAAATATACTAATAAGTATTTAAATTTAAACAACGAATAAAGCATAGACCACTAGACCTAGTAAGTGGAGTCAATTCCTATTTCAAAAGAATATTCAGTCAAACCCTCATTGAGAGATAGTATAAAGCATGCAGCCAAGCAGCCTACCAAGATTTTATGAATGTCACAAAGAGGTAGATGCTTGGAAATTTGAACTGCCAGTGTCAACATTTAGGCATATTGTTGTTTAAAGAAAGATGCAAGTAGAAGGTTGTTAACAACAACTTTCTTTTTTCTACTGCATGGAAGTTGGGACAATTCATGCAAAGTTCACACGTTGGGCGGTATCAATATGTTCTGTCAATAAATTGCCAAAGTTATAACAGTAACAATATCAGTGCCAATAACAATAATAATAATAGTCCTCAAAAGTCTATGACGGCTTGTATAAAGCAATTGGATAAGTCTTATATATCGTCGTCTGCAGTAAAGTCCTACAAGTGACGATTATTGTATTATCAAAAGCAAGCACTTGTTGGTCAATATTCTACTTGCTAGAAGCCATCAAGAAGTTTACAACGCAAATAACAAACAACAAACAATAGCAATCGCACTCCTTTTCTCTAGTAATTAAGAAAAAAGAAAAAGACAGAAAAAAACGTAGGCCACACCCGGTAACGTTTGTCTGCCGCTGCAACTACCTTGTTGCTTCCACGTAGATATGACGATCTTTTTCTTAGTGAAAGAGAATTGACCCGCCTTTCTGCTGTTTTCACACAATATAAATAACGGGATTTTTGTGATAGAGAAAGTAATTTCACTCCATCGATAAATCGTTAAAATTTTAACTGTAAAATTAATTTTTTAACGATATGATTTAAGATTAAAAGTAATTTTATATTATATATTGTAAATTTTTAATAAATAATCATACGTTACACTGTTAAAATCTTAATTAAACTACTAAAACATACTTTGTTTTATTAATAAAATAAAATTATCTTCTTTACTATAAGAATTTTCTATAAATAAATATGCATAGGAAAACATACATATATAAATGTACTGGTTGGAACTACGTACTTCGAGCGCGTGAGACTTAATGTAAAAGCTAACTGTTTTTTATTGAATTTTTGGATTATTGTAAAGCCTTTATTTGAAGACTACTTTTGAGTTCTTGAATATAATTTTAGAAATTGAATTTTGTTTTTGTTTTTATTTTTATTAAAAAACAAATCAAAAAAAATTTTAAACATAATACGGTTATGATGTCAGGAAGAAATATTTTAACGTGAATTATGAATGTCAGCAAATATAGAAACAAAAAGGAGGCTAATCTACCATTATGCCGGCAAGGAAAAGAAATTAAGAGAGAGAAACAATTTTTGATTAAAAAAAAATTAAGACACTTTAAGAATAGAAAAATCAAAGGAAGGTTTCCAATGCTTATATAAAAAAAAAAAAAAAAAAAAATAGAACAACGAGGTCTAAGCTACACATTTGGCGTTCTATCTATTCATGAACAAGTTAGTCGCATTTTGTATTTCTAGCACTAAATTAGTATCACATTTAACTTTTTGTCCATAAACTTAACAGAGGGTTAGATTTGACTCATTTGTTATGTCAGAGACTAATATATTGAATATAATTTTCAATGCCTTGACTATTTTTACATAAAGATATTTATCTACCTCTTATGATTTTAATTCTGGAGAATGATAGAAATAACATATTTTTGAAGCATTTTGAAGTAAATAGTAGATTTTGAAAATATTTATAACAGATAGTATATTTACGATAAAATAATTTATTTACTATATAAATGAAAATTATTTACTTTGTAAACAAGAGTTAGATAAATTATTTGCATCTTAAATCTATTTACAGTATAAGTAAGAATTATTTACACTTTATATAAGAGACTAAATAAATTACTTATATTATAAATTTACTATTTACTATAAATATTTTTAAAACCTGTTGTTTACTACAATAAGCTTTGAAAAGTGAGATTTATTACAATTTCTATTTTATTTAAAAATTTACTGTGAAAAAAAAAACAATTATAAGGAAAAATATTGGAATCACTGTAACAACACATAAGGGAAAGGAAAAAAAAATCAAGAACAATAACAAAAGAAAACTGCCAAAATTGTTTGTTTTAGTTGACCCTTAAACTATGATAAATATCTTTTATTCCAATTTTAAACATTACGATTTCTAGGGCAATAATCTCTGAGCTCTTTAAATACTTTTCGTATATATCTTTTTTTTTTTGCAAAGAATCTTCCATTTGTATGGAGTCTTGCAAGAAACTCATTAATTAGAGACTAGAAAAAATTACATGATATGTCACATTTTCATTTATATTATTTGTTAAGTTATATCATAATGAATATATATGATATTTATAAAAAAATAAATCTTAAAAGATGATATTTAAGCAAATTTCCCTAGAAATTATAGCAATTTTAAGCCCAATGTGGAATTCTCTCTAGAGAACTTTCATAAATGTCGTTTTAAAACATTTTTTTATATATAATATAATATATTTAAATATAATATAACTTAAACATATAATATAAGTAATAATATAATACAATTTTTTTAAATATATCATAAAAATATATATATATATATATATTTAAAATGTTATGACATAAACATGTAATTTTCTCTTTCTTTTAAACGGTCAAAGGACTTGGGAAAAGCCCGGGACAGTTCCAACAAACGGAGAAACTCATACCTAATGTTGTGATTTCTATTGAAAAATGATTGCAGAGAGAGGAAGGGAGGGAGAGAGAGAATTAGTTTGAAGCAATTAAAAATCTGACCATTAAATCCAGTTCACACATTTTTATTTATGTGTGTGTATATATATATATGTATATGTATATGTGTCATTGTTTGAAGAAACATCCAAACACTAGGTTGGTAGCAACAATTTTCCTTCAAGTTTCGTGTGATCTGTCAACTAGGTCCACCTGGCATAACTATATACTCAGAACTGATTTGGACAATTAAATAAATAATCAACGAGTACAATCCATTAGTAGGTGTGAAAGTATATAAGTTAGCTATCTATTCCTAAGCATATACTTAAAAAACCACGCAAAAAGTATTTTCCTTATTTGCACTTAATTTTGCCAGATTTACTATCAATTTTTAATTATCAAATCGCTTTTCTAGTTTTGTGGGTTATTTGCAGGTTATAGTCTGGACCATTTTTTTAGTTGTAAATAAAATAAAGTTCTCACATGCTACAGTAACAATGAAAAAAAATGCTATAGTATAGAGCTCTCACATGTTACAATAAAAGTAATTCTAATTAACAGTTTTAATCACTTGCAAAACACCCTATTGATATTCGGAATAATAATATCTAACAAACTAAATTATATCATATCATTTAAAAAAACTGAGAATGTTCTTTAATTGATTGGGGTACCATCCCCTTAGGTTTTTAATCGCAACCATGTAACATTTTGAACAAAGCCGTGTCTATAGAGTAAGTGTAGCATTACCCCATCTCAAATAATATTTATACACCGTCTCATTTGAATCATATGGTCCGGTTGATAATTTTCCATTATTTAATGGTCCAAAGGTGTGCGTAAACATCATAGGTTTATTTTTTGATCTCATCCATTAGTGGTAATCTACATTCCACAGTCTTCCCAGTGGGGTCGTCTTGCCAAGTGCTTGAAAAGACCCTTTTCTTCTTCATCATCATATTATTATTATTATTATTATTATTATTAGTGGATGGTTGTCTGGCCGCCTTGGTGATGCTACATGCAGCATGCTTGAAAAAGATACTTTCACTTGTAGGGCCAAAGAAAAAGTTGGCAAAAAAAAAGAAGCGAAATTTATAAAATAAATGAATAAGCTAAATAAATTGAGGAGAAAAAAAGAAGAAAGCCATGTGAAGAAATCAAGAAAATATAAAGAAAAGTCTGAAACATGCATCACCAGTTGTTAATTATAGAAAATATACTAATAAGGACTTAAGTTTAAACAATAAATAAAGCATAGACCACTAGACCTAGTTAGTGGAGTCAATTCATAAAAGAATATTCAATCAAATCCTCATTGAGAGTGAATATAAAGTATGCAGTCAAGCAGCCCACCATGAAGTTCACAAGGCAAATTCACAACTTCAACTACCCACCAAAAAAAAAAAAAAATGTTGTGGTCCTGCCCACTTACATTTTTATAGAATGGAAAATCTCTATATAATATGCAATGTTCTCCAGTAATCATTCACATATTTGTTACAGTATTAAGTCATATTAGTGTCCACAATATGGCGGAGTCTCTAGTGTTCAAGGTAAAAAGGTCCCAACCGGTGCTTGTGGCTCCGGCCAAGGCCACCCCAAGAGAGCTGAAACTACTGTCCGACATCGATGATCAAGACGGTCTTCGCTTCCTAATTCCGGTGATTCAGTTCTACAAGTACGAGCCCTCCATGAAAGGAAAGGACCCGGCGAAAGTGATCAAGGAAGCGGTGGCCAAGACGCTGGTGTTTTACTACCCTTTCGCTGGAAGGCTGAGGGAATTGGCCGGTGCTGGGCGGAAGCTGGCTGTCGATTGCACCGGCGAGGGTGTGCTGTTCGTCGAGGCTGATGCCGATGTCCGGTTGGCCGATTTCGGGGACGCTCTTCAGCCCCCCTTTCCTTGCTTGGAGGAGCTTCTTTTTGACGTCCCTGGATCCGGGGGTGTCCTTCATTGCCCCTTGTTGCTTATTCAGGTACGTAATTTACAATACATACAACTTAATTATCATTTCAGCCCCTTTAGTATAAATATATATACATTCACGTACGCACGTGTATCATATATATATATATATATGTATGTATGTATGTACATGCCATGTTTGTTTGCAAAATTTTCTAGGAGACAACTCTCCCTTGAGCTTATAAGAAGTTGCAACTTTGAAGTTTTTGAAATTGAGATCTTAATTCATTTAAGAGTTTTAGTCACCTATGGATCATGTTACTCTTAGATAAAGGAGAATATTGTAGATTTAAACAAAACAGACCTTAATATTTTCTTAAAAAATAAAACTCACAAGTTCTTTCTTGTTATAATTACGTCACTTGTCACTTCCTCTTTTTGGCAACCATACTATGATTATTTTCCTCTTATGTTATCTTTTATCAACCAGTCACTCGACCCATACATGATTAAAACCATTTAAGTATTGACTTTCAATTGGTGAAAGTATTAAATCTGTAAATTATGATAAATTTGAGGTAATTTTGTGTCATTTTAGATTGTAAGGGCTAAAATAAGACAACTCTTACCACTCAGAGCCAAAAATGAATCTATATTAAGAAAAGTAACCTATATTTAGAAATAATACATATTGAAGTTATATGTCATATACCTGAATCCAAACGGTTCACATTTATTCGTTATTACTCCATCCGTTTCAATTTCTTTCTCCCGCTCTTCTTCCACGGGCTCTCTTGTTCTGAAAGCTCAACCCGACCCCCTCTGGCTCTTCCCATCTCATTAATCTAAGGGATATTTTAATTTCCTTGCATCACGTGCACTCACTTGTGTGCATGAATTGTCAGAAATTCAACATTTAGGAGATGGATTACTAAAATTATGAGGGTAAACTTTGCGCCATTTAGAGCGTTGGGGTCCAAAGTGAAATAATCCCATTTTCGTAGTTTTCTATTTCTCTTTAAACTTGTTACAATGCTTACCGCATAAATCCCGCCGTTTTTTTTTTTTTTTTTTCTGTTTTCTTAACCCCATTCAAAATTACTTATAGATATGGAGATCCATTTAATTAATAACAATATATTAATGTACATCACAATCGCTCAAATCTTTTAGTAATACTACAACTAAAACGTTCAATTTAGCAGTAATTTCGCGCGTACTTTGAATATTGTGGTTGTAGGTGACACGCCTCAAGTGCGGCGGCTTCATATTGGCTTTGCGTCTCAACCACACCATGGCTGATGCCGCAGGACTCGTCCAATTCATGATGGCAATGGGTGAGATGGCACGTGGCGCCACGGCCCCCTCCGTTCCACCAGTGTGGCGAAGGGAGATCCTTAATGCCCGCAACCCACCGAGAGTGACCTATGCACACCGTGAGTATGACCAAGTAGAGGACACTAAGGGCACCATAATTCCCCTCGACGACATGGCCCACCACTCCTTCTTCTTCGGCCCCTCTGAGGTCTCTGCCATCCGCCGCCTCATCCCAGGAGCCTCCTCCTCATCCACGTTCGAGCTTCTCACCGCTTGTCTCTGGCGTTGCCGCACTCGAGCCTTGCAGGCAAGGATGAAGAATATCTCCGATTGCTACATTTTTGTTGATATTTTCCTAAAAAGACTACACCTCTGCTTATAATCAAAGACTTTTGTGCTAATTGAACATTTCTTAATATTTTAAAACTATTTGCTAATATATATCTAAATATAAAGTATAGAT
This sequence comes from Artocarpus heterophyllus, assembly GCA_025403435.1. NCBI lineage: Eukaryota > Viridiplantae > Streptophyta > Magnoliopsida > Rosales > Moraceae > Artocarpus > Artocarpus heterophyllus. The sequence continues at coordinate 9,989,071 of CM046348.1, read as the reverse complement.
GTTCTCATAAGATATTAACATATTTTTCCTTGGATGCAGGCGGACCCTGAAGAGGAGGTGCGCATCATATGCATTGTTAACGCGCGTTCCAAATTCAACCCTCCGCTGCCGAGCGGGTACTATGGAAACGGCTTCGCATTCCCGGTGGCAGTAACGACGGCAGGGAAGCTTTGCGCTAACCCTTTGGGGTATGCACTCGAGCTGGTGAAAAAGGCAAAGGCAGAGGTTACAGAGGAGTACATGATGTCAGTGGCAGACCTTATGGCGATTAAGGGTAGGCCCCACTTCACGGTGGTGAGGTCGTACCTAGTGTCGGACTTGACACATGCCGGGTTTGGGGAGGTGGATGTGGGGTGGGGGAGGCCGGTCTACGGTGGAGCTGCCAAAGGAGGAGTGGGGGCCATCCCTGGAGTTGCCAGCTTCTATATTCCATTCAAGAACAAGGCAGGCGAGAAAGGGATTGTGGTGCCAATTTGCTTGCCTGCCCCAGCTATGGAAAGATTTGTGGAGGAGCTTGACACCATTTTGCTCGAACAAAATCCACCAAACAAGACTTTTATTACTTCAGCTCTTTGAACATGGTGAAATATAAGCAAATGTTTGGTACACTGGCTAGCTATTGTGGTTGAGCAATATCATGTGTTCATGTGTCTGATTTTAGAATTGGTCAAACCCTGACGCACAAGAATTTTAGTTTAAAATTTACCACAAAATCAATAGAGTGAATTTAAGGAAAATCATCAATTGTTTGTACTTCTTTACTAGATTATTATCTTAATCTTAACATATCTAGAAGTCTTTATGTGCAAATCTGCTTGCGGCTGACACATGACCATGTCTAAGGGAATTGAGATTCTAGGATGAAAAGTGTTGTTCCCCCCTCATGTTCTTGCCGTTACCTTCTTTTGTATGCTTCTTTTTGCCCTTTGCCCTTTTAGCTTCTCAATTTGTTGTTGTCCGTATATTTTTCTTTCCTGTTGTTCGTATTGACTTCTTTTGCCTTTTTTCTCCCCTTCTTTCTAATCAATAGTATTACATCTTTTTCTTTTCTTTTCCTTTTACTTATTCTGTGTGTGCTCTGCCTTTTTTTTTTTCCTAGACTAATTTCTTTAAAGAATAATGAATCAAGAAAAAAAAAAAACAAACTTACAAAATTTTAGGCTCTTGTATTCAAAAAATTTAACAAACCACATTTGCTTTCAACTAGTTATTTAATAAAAAAGTTTGAATAGAGAGGCATATGCACATGGTAAAAAGTACATTATTACAAGGTTGGCCAATTTCGTCAAATATGATCTAAAATGACAGAAAAAATCCTACATATTTAAGAAGAATTTTGACATAGACTCTTTAGTAAAGGCAATCAAGTCCTTCTACTGCTAGACAAATTTTGTTTAGTAGGCCTTAGGATTGAATCCAGAGTTTTAAATGAAAACATTGTAACATAAAAAAGACAAACATTATTAAAAATTTGTTTAGAACAGCAAATTACTGTTTGAACTGTGACTCTTGAATGATAAATTATTGTACTTCCCATTAAAGTTTGTCACATTAATCAAAGAAAAATGGATACGATACAGTGGTCGTTAAAAAGATCTAAATTATTGATTCACGGGTTATCACGAGGCGGGAAATTCCAAATAAAAGGAAAATGAAAAAAAAAAAATTGTCTTGAACGCAATCGTTAATTCATACTGAATTGAGAATCCACAAGAAGTTCACAACGCATATAATTCACAACTACAACTATGCAACTCCAAATAAATATATAAATAAATTGTGGCCCCGATTACATTTGTCCCCCATTACCATTAAAAAAAATAAATAAAATAGACTCCTTCAAAGTACTAGCGGAAGATTTTTGATGAAAGGGAAAAAAAAAATTTGAATTAGGTAAAAGTTTTCTTTTTTTTTAGAACAAAAAAAACACGTTTTTTTGTGCATGTAAATTGTCTCAATTTTTTTCAAAAAAATAAGAAACATGACTTGTAACAGAATAAAGAACCTCAACAGAATGAAAAAAAAAAAAAAACTGGAACCGTTTTGATATCCAAAAAACTTTTTTTTTTGTGCTAAAAACTGTCCAAAAAAAAGAGTCATTCATCAAAAAAAATTTTCCAAAAAGTAATTCATCAAAATCCCCCAGTTCTAGCTATATATATATATATATATGTATATATATTTTCGTATTGTTTATTAGTCACTCCTGTGTTCCCTCTCTGTAGGATATGAACTGATCAATAGTAGTGCCACATAACATAATAACTACTTATCAACTATATGCAGGCAAAGTCTGAAGTGATCAAGGAGGCGTTGGCCAAGAAGCAGGTGTTTTACTATCCTTTTGCTAGGAGGCTGAGGGGAAATTGGCCGGTGCAGGGCGGAACCATAGCAGAGCTAGAAAATATTTTCAATGGGACGCAAAAAAAATAAGAGAATTTTTATTGAATAAGAAAACAGCAAGACAAAGAAGAGATTAGTGATTATAATTTGAATATATTGTACCTATATAGGAAACAGGGGCTGAAGATTGTCATCGGAGTCAGCCAAACAAACATTGGCATGGGCCTCAACTATAGCATGCCCTCACTAGTGTAGTCGATGGCCAGCTTTCACCCCAGGGGCGGAGGGAGATGTGAGTGAGTGGGGCACATGTCCCCCGCTCACACTTTAAAAAATTCACTATTTCCCTCAATTTTTGTACAAAATTTTAATTGTGCTTGCACTAATTTCATGTAGTATCCCCCACTTTGTATGAGAAATTGCAACTATACCCTACTCAGCTTTTACACTCTTTTTTTTTTTGTTTTATTTTTTATACAATACTAGCTATGATAAGGATTTTGGCCTAACTCCAACCCATTATCCCACCTGCTTTTTATAAAAAAATAGATTGATACGTCTTCTTTCTCTTTTTTTTTTTACTCTTCATCCTATTTTCCTCTTGCGCCACCTCCATGTAAGGTCCCAACAGGCCGGATTCCGGCATCGGCCCTCGGCTGATCTCCAGATTTTAGGAGTCTGCCTCTGTGTGTGGTCTTTTATGCTGCCTTAATGTGAGGTCTCGATGTGGCCTTATTTCGATGCACTAGAGGGTCGCGAATTTGGGGGGTGAGTTCTTGCTCCCCGTGACTAGGCAAAACGAATGTCGTAGGTGGTAGAGGAAACATATTGGAGTGGGTGCCTTCTCACGAGCTGGAGGTTGGGCGACACTCAAATGCCACGACCTCTTAGAGATCTTTGCCTCTAGCTGGAGTTTGTTGGTCTTTAGGGTGGCTCTACTTTTGGATCACGGAAGTGGAAAGCAATGGCGAGCGACAATGGGTTATCTCCACATGACATAGGCTAGGAATTTCTCTAGCCTCTCTTTGGACCTCAGAAGTTGTCGTGGTCTCCTTTCTCAACTGTGGCTGGATGTGGATTATTACCGAATTTTCCTTTATTGTTGGTTGGTTTATCCCTTTTTTTTTTAATTTTTGTAGTTGTGGCATTGGTGTTTCCACTGGGTGAATTTATTTCATTTGGGTTTTTTATTGTAATAATGAAGGAAATTTTCCCATCTTCTAACATTTCGTAAGTGTTTGTGCTTTGCGATGTGCGGTTAGACCTCAGAGCCTTTAGTTTATTGATCTTATATGATGGAATTTTTTCACCGCCTATAGTGGTGTGTTTAGAAGAGTCGTCATTGTTGTGCCTGATAAGTAATGCCTCTTTAGTTTCTTTCTGTTGAAACTTGGTACACGTATTATCTCCTTGAGCATTTCTATTTAACTTGCAAGTGATTTCGATTATTGTTAGGGTTGAATCGCTAAATGCTCAGCCTAGGGTGGGTCGATGCTTAGCTTAGGGCTGGCCGATGCTCGGCCTAGGGTTGGCTAGTGCTTGACCAATGACCGGTCGATTGGTACCTGGTCTCTTTGGCTATTTGGTTCAAAGGGGTCCAGATTTCCATATAGTCTTCTCATTATGAAAATTTCCCCTACAATAGTACCCCATAGACTTTGGTGATGGAGGTCATCGACACTGAAGTCTTGATATGATTGGGAAATATTTTCGTGAGTGTACCTAGATAGTAAGTCTTGGGCTTAGTTGGCCTTTTTTTGGACTTTTTGTCTTAGACCTGGTTAGCCGTAGCCGAGACCCTGCCTTCTTCGGTCGGCCATGGCCTTAGAACTTGCCCAGACTCTTCGTCAGACCTGAGGTCTCTTGGTTGGTCGTAGCCTTTTTGGACCCTTCGTCTTGGACCTGGTTGGATGTAGCTTGGACTTGGTATTCTCTGGTCTACCGTAGCCTTCTTAGACTCTTTGTCCTAGACCTAGTTGGCCATAGCCATGACTTGGTCTTCTCTGGTGGGCTATAGTTTTCTTGGACTTTTCGTCCTGGACCTAGTTGGCTGTAGCCGAGACTTAGTCTTTTCTAGTCAGCTGTAGTCTTTTTAGACCTAGTCGGACTCTTCGTCGAACTTAAAGTCTCTTGGTTGGCCTTAGCCTTTTTGGACTCTTTGTCTTGGACCTGGTTGGCTGTAGCTAGGACCTGGTTTTCTCTAGTCAGTCGTATCCTTCTTGGATTTTTTGTCCTAGACCTGGTTGACAGTATCTTGGTAGGATGGATCTGGGTCAAACGGATCCTATTCCAATAGATCCTTGTCGAATAGATCCTGATCAAACAAATCCTTATTGGATAGATACTGATCGAACTCCTGGTCAAACAGATCTTGGTTGGGCCTATGGTTGGACCTGGTCGGAGTTGGTGGACCTAGTCTGACTCCTAGTCAGACCTAACCCTCTTCTTTGGTTTGACACTTAAAAAGGTGGCCATCTAGTCTATTAGTTTTCTGACCATCCGAGGAATGGTTGGGGGGAGAGATGAGGTTGTTGGAAAGGCACGGTTCCTTCCTTCTAGCACCAAATGTTGATACCTGAGACAGGCATAACACCACATGTGGGGACGTACGGTGGTCGGGTTCCTAGTTATGTCCAGCTTTACCTAGTCTGGTTAGATCTACAAGAGGAAAGAATGCCTCGGAGTAAAGGGACACTGGTATGGTGTCTGCCAAGGGCACTTTTATGCTCAAATCGATGTTTTGACTAGGAAGAGCAAAAGGAGAAGCAGATTAGGTTAGGACAAAATACACGTACCTTTTATGGTAGAGTTGATCCTTCTATTTATAGACTTTAGCTTGAATTCAGGCATGAATCAGTTTTGGCCTGTGACTCAAATTCACTACTGTACAAAGCCTAGGTGGCCAGTGATAGGTGTTAAGATGTTCAGGGAAGGAGGATTGCCCAACGAAGAGCTAAGATGGTGCCTTCTTTGGGTATAATCTACTATCGTGTGATCTGGTCGAGGTTCGATCACCTAGCTGAAACTACAAAGTTGTTCCTCATGTTTGCTTTGGCCAGGTCGGGTTGGTGCTCGACCTATGGTCGGCCAATGCTTGGCCTAAGATCGGTGATCGGCCTATGGTTGGCCAATGATTGGTGCTCAGTATATGGTGGCCAGTGCTAGGCAAATGATCAGTGCTCGGCCTATGGTTGGCCAGTGCTTTGCCTAAGGGTTGGCTAGTGCTCGGCATATGGTGGTTAGTGCTTGGCCTAAGGTTGCCTTGTGCTCGGCAAATGCTTGGTGCTCGACAAATGCTCAATGCTCGGCAAATGACTAATGATTGGCCTAGGGTTGGCCGGTGTTTAGCCAATGACCAGTGCTCGGCCTAAGGGCTCTTGGTGCTCAGCAAAATGACTAGTGCTCGGCCTAGGGTCAGCCAGTAATCGGCCTAAGTCTGGTGCTAGGCATATGGTGGCTAGTGCTTGACCTAAGGTTGGCCAGTACTCAGCCTAGACTAGTGCTTGGCTAAGGGGTTGCTGGTGCTCGGCCAATGACCAATGCTCGGCCTAGGGTTGGTCGGTGCTCTACCAATGATTGGTACTAGGCCAAGGGTGGGCTGGTACTAGGCCAAGGGTGGGCCGGTACTAGGCTTAGGGTTGGCCGGTGCTCAGCCTAGGCTGGTGCTAATCCAATGGCTGGCTGGTTAGTACTCGGCCTCTTTGACCATTTGGTTCAAAGGGGTCCAGATTTTCAAATGGTTTTCCCATCATGAATATTTCCTCTACAACAATGGTAGTGTTGGCTATAATTCATCATTTGGCCTATTATCTTGTACTTATAGTTCTGGTCTCATTATTCAAGAATGTGTGATGAGACTATAAAAGTATATATTTTACATGGCTTAAATCATTTATTTAAGCTTTTATTTTTCGTTAAATCATTTAATTAATAGCATTTTTATATTAATTGGTATTTTTATGTCTTAGTGTATAAATATGTTTAAAAATATGTTTTTAGTGTGTTTTATATTTAGTAATATTTTTGGTAATTTTTAGAATCATTTCAGTGTGTTAAATATGTGTTAGTATGCAAATAATTAAAACCAAAAAATAATTAGTAATTATTTTATTTTGAGTCTTAAAGTGTTTATAAATAGATTTTTAGTTTGTAAATATGTTTTATTATATTTTTAATAATTTTTAAAAATATTTTCAAGTCTTAAAAATCATATATGCATCAAAATGAAAAGACCCAAAATTTTAGAAGTTTGTTCTTAGTTTTAGTGTGTTTTAATGTAAAATAAATATTTTTGTAATTAGTAAGTTTGTAAAATAATTAATTTTGTTTCAATTATTTGTTTTTTAGATTTAAATTCTAAAGCAAAAACTGAGTAAAACGGCATCAAAATAGACAAAATTAGACTACCAATGATGCATCATCATCAAATGGCGCCGTCATAGAAAAAAACACAAAGGAAAAAAAGAAAAAAAAAATGCTTGGCGTGAATCATGTGAGTTCACATCTGAAGGAATAAAAAAATAATAATTGTAATATTCTCTTTCATGAATCCGCGCTGGATGCAACGAATCAAGAAATAAAATAAACAAATAAAATATTAATTAAATAATAATAATAAAGGGTTTAATAGTAAAAAAAATTTCTATTTAAACCCCCCTTTCCTTTCCTGCTTTACGCCATCCTTAGGCCTCTTGTCCGATTTTCGCAACTGCTAGGGCTCTGCTTAGCAGTGTGTAACCTTTTCAAGGGAGATACTGTTAAGATACTCTTTTATTTTCATTAAAAATAATAAAATAATATTTAAATTAGTGTAAAAAGTTTAATAAAAAAAAATAATAATATTATATGCATAGTATTATGGTATAGATTTTAACTCTATATCTCTATTGTAATGTTTATATTTTTATGGAATAAATTATATTTTTATGTTTTTAATAATTATTGTTAGTGTTGTTATGATGCTCAATTTTTACATAAATTTAGTCATGCTTTTTTTATATAATTTAATTGTGTTGCATAATTAATATTAATAATGTTGAAATTTTGCTTGTTTATTAAGTTGAGTTTTTATTGCATTATAGACATGAATTAGTATAATAAATGTTTAGTACTATTTGATTTATCATCAACAGAGAATAACATAGTGTATTCTTAAACCATTTAATAATACGAAATGTTGTCAAAATTGATGCAAAAATTTATTCCATTTAAACAGAATAATTTTGATTTGTTATTTTTTTATCTTAAAATTATGTTAATTATAATCGTAGTAACAATAGTTATAATTTTCATAATTAGTGAACAAAATCATTAGTGAGAGATGATTATTTTGCTACTTTTTATAAGAAAACTCTTACTCCATTATGGCTTGCTATATTGTCACCTTAGGTTGACTAATAGAATTAGTAAAAATGCTTACAATTAATGAGAAATGACATAATAAATCAAATACTTTAGATAATTATTATTTACAGTTAAAATTCTATATCAGTTCTGAAACATACAAGAATTCTCAAAGTTTCACCGTTTTAGTTTTATGTTTTAAAATTTTATTTAAAGTTGTTAATTTTTTTTTTAAATTCTCGGTAAAATCACCCTTGTCTTTTCAACTGTTAAATGTATTTATGTGTTTGTTTGCTTAGTCTTGTTAATAAATAATGATTCAATGATGTATTCTTGTTTGTTTCCCTCCCAAAAAGGAAATATTGATCCAAGTTGAATTATAGAATAATATAGTGATAGTAAATAACATTTCTATCTATGCAATGCAAATCACAAGAATAAACTGTGTATATTTTTGCAAGTTTCTTGGGGTTTTGCTTGTAAGTATTTATATAGGGGGCGTTTGGTATGCAGTAATTCCTAAGGTAAGAATGTGAATTTGTAAGATTCTCACGTTTGGTACAAGAATTCTGATTTTTGGATTCCTGAAAAATTTAATCCTACGAGATACACTTTACCTTACTTTAAGGTAATCTAAATCCTACCTAACAAGGTAATAGTCATATTTTCAAGAATCTCAAAACCATGAGATCTCACATTTTCTTCCATGTTGATGATGATAATAAATAATATAATATAAAAACTATTAAATATTTATAATATTATCAAATTTTAATATTATTATTTAATGGTAATATTAATATAAAATAACAATATATTATAAAGAATTATATTTTTATTATTATTATCCATATATAATATATTATTTACCATGAAATATATATTATATATATAATATTTTAGAATAATTATATATTATTAAATAATATTATATATAATAAAATTATTATTATTTTAAATTAATATTTTTATACAATATAAATATAAAAATTATATCAATATAAAATAATAATTTGATAATATGGATAATAGTAACATTAACAACAACAACAAAAATAATAATAGTATATTATTAATATGAATAGTATAATATTAATATTATTATTATTATTATTATTATAAATATAAAATATAATTAAATATGTATAATATTTTTTTATAACAATATTTTTATTTAATGTTAATATTAATATAAATAATAATATATTATCAAAATTATATTTATATTATTATTTATATTCATATCAATATATCATATATTATATACAACATTTTAATATTAATATATTGTTGAATATTAATCCTATAATTATTATAAATTAATATTTTTAGATAATATAAATATAAATATTATATTAATATAAAATAATACTTATTTAATAATAATGATAATAATAACATTAACAATAATAATAATTTAATAGTCTATATCAATATGGATAATATGGATATTATAATATTAATATTAATATTCATAATGACACTAATGTTAAATTATATATAATATTATTTTATTATTCATATTTATATTGTTCTTATTATTTAATATCAGTACTAACATACTATATAATATATTGATACATTTAATGTTGATATCACAATTTATTTTTGTTAATTATACAAGATTCTTATGTACAACCAAACACAGTAATATATTATTCCTAGGAATCTAATAAAAGATTTATGCGTACAACTAAGCATAACAATATTGGTTTCTTGGGAATCATATTACCTACTATCATTTTCTTGGGAGTATGATTTCTACTGATTACTGCATATCAAATGTCTCCATAAAGTCTTGACTAATCGTACCTGTAATTTATGTTTTATATTTGAGTTAATTTGTAATCTTGCCTAGCCAATAACAGTGTAAGGAAAAGCTTTAGTTTACATTTTTTATTGTCCCAATGTTCATATTTTGTTTTGTTTATGTGAGCATGGTTTATCATTTTTTTTTGTATTGCTATAAATTTTTGTTGTTATTTTAGGGGAAGGACCATTTGAAATTGTTGCCAAAGGTGTTGGCTCCATGCCTCCTTTTGATCAGATTATTTCTTTGAGTTTGTGGCTAATTATTTACCAAAGGGGCATTTTCTTGTATATTATTTGTGATTTGTTAGTTAATAAATAGGAACTATGAGATATAGTTTTCATTTTATTGTTGTTATGTACATGAAGTATTTGATAAATTGTCAAATAGAGGTTGAACAGGATGAGAAAGTATGATGTGTTTGTTGTTTTGTGTTTTTTTCTTTGTTTAAAATAAGAGTAAATGATGATTGTAAGTGTTTTGTTGTTTTGTGCCAGCATCTGCTGATGTGAGAAATAGTTTTCATTGCGGAACCTGCCAGATTCTGCTTTAGAACTCATTTTAGGACGGAACTTGAGGGGTTCTGTGACAGAACTTGGTGGGTTCCAGGACTAAACATGGTAGGTTCCAACAAGTTTCGAGTCGGAACCTGATGGGTTTCACAATTGGTGGGTTCTAGCGAGTTCTTAGAAAAAACTTGGCAGGTTCCATCGATTTACAGGACGAAACCTGACGGGTTCCATTACTTTCGTGCACCCCACACTGGCGACTAGAGGTGATTGACACTTCTTTGTTTCAAAGAAAATATCTTAGAATCTGGTAGGTTTTAACTTTGGAATCTACCAGGTTACAATCCGTTATCTTGTGTCGACGATTGAAGGCAGTTGGCACTTTTTTGTTTCAAAGAAAATATACTGGAACCTAGTTGATTCGAAGTTGGAACCTGGCAAGTTCCAATTTGCACCTACACCGTGACCGAAGGTGGTTGGCACTTATTTGTTTTAAGACAAAAGATTAAAATTTGGTAGGTTCCAAGTTGAAGCCTGACAGGTTCCTATCTGTTACCCGTGCTGATGATCGAAGGTGGTTGGTACTTTTTTGTTTCAATAAAAAAATGTTAAAATTTGATAGGTTCCAAGTTGGAACCTAGCGGTCCAGCACTCGTGCTTGTGACTGGAGGCGGTCGGTGCATCTTTGTTTGAAAAAAATATGTTGAAATCTAGTAGGCTCTAAGTTGGAACCTAGCATATTCCAATTTAGCACCCCGCTCCATCGACCAGAGGTGGATTCCAGCGGGTTCCATGATGGAACCTGACAGGTCCCAAGATGAAATTTGGCAGGTTCTACGTTGAAACTTGGTGGATTCCATGAGGTTTTGGGATGAAACCTAGCAGGTTCCATTTATAGGGGAAGGTTAACTTGGTCATTTAATAATTCACATTTTTTTTAACTAAAAGGACAGTTTTAAAAAAGTCTTTTAGGAGGACAATCTTAAAAAGGTGTTCCTTTTGGAGGGCATTCCTATAAGTTGCTCTAAAATTAAAGATTCTCGTCAACAATAAGTCCGCTTCGATACCAAATGAAATCCCAATGAAAAAAAAATGATTCTATAACCTTATTGCCTTGGGTGTTTTATTTGATGAAAGAAATTATATAAAGTAACGTTTTAAAATTGAAAAATAAAATTATTTAAATTTACAAGATTAAAATAAAGGATTTAGATAAAGAGTGTGTTTGAGAACTAAGTTAGAACTTGAAGTTGAAACCTAAATACTATAACATTAGCATATGAGAGCTTCATGCTGTAACATATTTTTGTTTTACACTGTAATAGTTGAAACATTGGTGTTAGAACTTGGCTCCTAAACACATAACTATGATGGTTTTTATTCAGCACTTAATACAATATATACTAGAAAAGAGAAACATAATTACAAAAAGCAAAAAAACAAAATGCGCAAATGACGTGGTACAACAGGTGTGCTGAATAATTTCTTGAAAATAATTACCCTCAGGTGTGCTGAATAATTTCTTGAAAATAATTACCCTCTTTTGTTTCTCGACCATCTTGAGAAATTATTCAGTAGACTGAGTATACTACGTTATTTTGCTTATGTGATACACCATTCTATTGAAAATTTAATATTTAAGTAGCGTTGCTCATGTCAACATTTTGTAATTATCATTTTATTTTCTTTATGTACGACATTAATTGTTCATGTAAAAGCATCATACTTACTCTATCTAATCCCTTAAATAACTTTAAACAAATTTTTTAATTTTAAAATATTATCTTATACATCTTATTTACTTGGTCTTTGTTTTTTTATTTAATTTGATAATTGTTGAAGCTGGATTTTTCTTTTATTAAATAGAAGAGAAGAACAAGTATGCCACTAAATGAAAAGAACAAAAAATCATAAACACATATTGTGGGGATCACCCTGGCTACACATGCAATGGAAGCTGCCTTCAATCCGGCACAGACACCTTCTGCAATATTAGTTACACAACCATGAGCAACAATGGGACATGCAAAAAATTTCTACGATTGCAACTCATTATTTGTCTGGCAGTGGAACCTTATATGAAGAAGAAATTAAAGACTACAACTCAAAACCCAAAATTATAGAATTTGGAAATTCATGAGAAACAGAGGAACCAAATTTCAAAAATAAAAAAATAAAAAAGAGAAAACGTATCAATGAGGGACGGTGAAGTCTTGATGTTCGGCATATTGGCCCCAAGGTTTCAAATAGTATATTTATTTATGTTTTAATGATAACAAACAATTATTGCCTGGTTACTAATCATTTTATCTTGAGCTTGTAGCTTTATTATTGATAAAATATTTAGAGACTCAAGATCTTTTGAGGTGACTATCAAGAAAAAGATTCAAAAATTATAATGCAAAGACGGTTCAATTAAACCGAGCATTTGGAGATCGAAGTGAAGCATCAACAAGCATGAAAAATAAGTCTAAATTTTATTTTTAAGATTGTATGATGTTAGAGCTTGCATATAATTTTTATCAAGATTTTTGGCTCAAATTTGATGAGAACTGTTAGCGTCGAAAATTTACCTGTTTTGAAAATCTTAAGCTCTTATGGACAAAAAAATTGAAAAATATTTTTAGAAAATTGTTTGGCTTTTTTGAAAATATTTTTCTATCATTTTTAGAGCTTAAATTTTAATGTTTGGATTAAAATTTAAATAGGTTTTATTTTTAAATTGTTTTTATCTTTTAAAACCTGGCGCCTAGGTTTATTGGAGAGGCGCGGTTGACTACGCCTAGTATATGGCGGTCGACTGCTAGCCTACGAGCTAGTTTTCCCAGCAGCTTAGCCGACCACTCTATGTAGATGGTGATCGACCATGACATCTAACGACTATACCTTTAGCCGTTAGAAATGAGTCTCCAACGACTAGCAAGTTCAATTTTTAGTATAAATACCTCATTTTCTACCTTGGGGGGCAACTTTTGACATCTTGAACTTACATTGAATCTAAGTGTCTACAAGCCTTTGATCATCTTCTTGAGCCAAACCTGTTCAAAAATCATATTGTGTGGTTATACATCTCCTAGTTGCTTCAAAAATTGTATTCTAATCATTCATAGGAGGTGTCGACTAGTGCTTTAAATCTTCAATCTTTGTAAAACAAAGAGCTATAGGTTTCCAAAGCCTTATGAAATTTGGGGAAGTGTTGGTTAGCCAATCTTTGTAAAATAAACAATTGTAAGAGGTTGTGGTGAGGTTTGGGTATAAGAAGTAACTGGTTATACAAAATAGTGATCGTGCCGAAAAGTTGATCAGGATAGTTGAAGAGGCCAACCTAAGCTTTGCTTGGTGAAAGTGGATATATGCATTTTACCACACCATTACAAATTGTGTTTGCCTTCTTCTTTTCCTTACTCTTTTACATTCTTGCAAGTTATATTTATTGATATATTCTTTTTGTGATTATTAGCTTCATACATGCATATTTGTGTCTTGCTTTTTTATTGCTTTGAAATGATTCTTTTGTATTTTTTTATTAAGGTTTATTCCATTTATTCATTTTTACTTATCAGTGATTTTGTATATCTTTCCAATATTTGAAAAAAAAAAATTTAAAAGACCCAATTCACCCCATCTTAGGTAGTCATTCTTAAGCTAACAATTGGTATCAAAGTAAGGTGCTCAAATTTATTTTCAAAAAGATTTCACAATCTTGATCATAACTACTCAAAATTTACACAACATGGAAGATCATTCCACGAATAGATATCATCTTTTTAATGGGGTTGATTACAATTATTGAAAAGCTAGAATGACACTTTATTTGCAATCCATTAATTATGATCTTTGGGAAGTTGTTGAAAATGGTCCATACAAAGTTATGAAGGTAGTGGACAAAGTTTTGGTTCCAAAAACTCCCAAAGAGTATGATGCAAATGATAAAAGGAAATTGTCATTGAATGCTAAAGCTATCAATATCTTGTATTGTGTATTAGATTGAAATGAATTTAATAGAATCTCATCTTGCCCAACCACACATGATATTTGGGGCACCTTAGAGGTTGTTCATGAAGGAATAAATCAAGTTAAAGAAATTAAAATTTATTATCTCCTTCATGATTATGAAATATTTAAAATGTAAGAACATGAGACTATTACAGAAATATATATATAAGGTTTACGGGTATTGTTAATGGTTTTAAGTCTCTTGGTAGGACATTCAAAACAAGTGAAACGATGAGCAAAATTGTCTGATTTTTGCCACGATCATGGCATGTCAAGAGGACAACTTTAGGAAAAGTGAAAGATCTCTCCACTCTACCATTAGAGGAGCTAATTGGATCTCTTATGACTTATGAGATCAGTAAGGCAAAATCAAGAAGAAGAAAAGAAGAAGAAGAAGAAGAAGAAAAAAGGAATTGCCTTAAAAGCCTCCATTCGAGAAAAATATTAAAATGACGAGGATGATGAAGATGAATCTTTTGATCAAAAAGACATAAAAGTAATATTCTTGCTAGCAAGGAAATATAAGAAGATCTTTAGAAAATTCAACAAATGCAAAAGCTCTAGAAGCAAATTAAAATTAATTTGTTTTGTTGCCTTCAGACGTTTTATTATGCACTTTTTTTTCCCTGACATTTTCCGCAAACTTGATATAAGGAGAAAGCAAATTTCAATACTAATTGCATTACTTATTTGTTTAACATGATAATGTCATAGCCACCATTTTCTTCTTTTCTTAACACCTATATTTATTTTATTTTATTTTATTTTATTTTTTGGTGATTGAGTAAGAATTGTCTTCATCCTGTCTCAAGAATCGGTGGTGATTAGGGATTTATTGATTTATTCATTCTTTTAAAAGGCTTAATGATATAAGCTTTTTTTCCCAACAAACCTCCAAAAAGATTCAGTCATCATTAGAGTAAGGCCCAGTATGCAAATCTGATGTGTTTTGAAACAGATAAAGCATGACATTGGGTAGGCAATTTCAAAGTTTAGGTAAGCTTAGGTGTGTGTTTTAAGTGTTTCGTGAGGTAGATGGCAATTTAAATATAGTTATTTGTCTCCATAAATCTCTCATTCAATTATTCAGTAGACTTAATAGGTCACCTGGTACTGATTAAATTAAGAAAATGCCTTCCTTTCCCAGTGTATAGTCTGATTAAATAGTGTATATTAATATATACACACACATTTATATATACTCACACATACTAAATGACCTTATTCTATTATGATCCTAGGCCGTGATCGTAATGACTATTCGTTATTACTTTTAAATGACTCATAGACACTTAATCTCAACATCTAAAATGTTGACTATTACATGGGTTCTATATCAGTTAAATTGTCCACATGTCAATTTTTTATTTTTTTTGTGGTAGTGATCCACATCTCCGGTTTCCGAAGCTTACCACAGGAGGCACAAACCCTTTATCTAAAGGGTCCCCTCAACTCCCATAGGGTTTATCCGACTAATCCGGAACCGACTGTAGAGATACCCGAAGGCGGCAAGAGTCTCCCAACATTAACAGCTGCGTTCATGGTGAGATAATGGCCATTAATTGCGGGTTTGTTATGATTTTTCATCTTATGTGTCCATTTTTATCTATGGACATCATTAAAAGAAAAAATTACATGTTATGCTATACTTTTAGAAGTTGTGTTTATTTATGCCACATTTAAAAATCTTTATACTACATTATTATCCATATTGCATGTTAAATTATGCTACAAATAAACATACATAGTATTTACAAAAAGTAAATCACAAAAGATGACAACTATGAAAATTCCCTTCGCTAAAATTCCTTCGGTCACAATTGAATTTAAATCAATTCTTATAACATTAAAGTTGCCATCATGCACCTATTTGATCATTGATATTTAACTCACAAAAATTAAATACAAACCGCACATAAAATTTTATAATCATAAGTTGATCATTCCATTTCGTTTCATCTCAAGATCTCATAAAATTACAAAATATGTAATTTGCAAAGAAATTCATCGTTTAAATCTTGATATAATTCAAACTTTAGTATGGTGAATTTTCAAGCCATTGCACTAGATCACAAAAACATCTTTATCATCATTCTCTAAAAAACTAAATCTAAACAAACAGATATATATTTATAGACAAAAAAAAAAAAAAAAGGACCAAACTATCGCTTTAAAATTAAGGGGGTGTTTGGAAGGTGGTGGGAACCGGTGGTGGGAACCACTTTTACTGTAGCATGTGAAAGCTTTACACTGTAGTAATTTTTTAAATTGTTACTGTAGCATGTGAGAGCTTTACACTATTTATAACTGAGTTTGTGGTGGGAACTGTGGTTCCCACCACAATGCCAAACAGGGGGTAAAAGTTTACCACTATAGATTCGAACGAGGGAGGGGGCTTGCAGTCGGAGATCGGGAGTTTAAGCTTCGACAGTGTTTCATGATGAGATAATGGCCAGAGAACCATGAGAGATTTCGTGCCTGCAGATCAAGTAACTTCCATTTCCTCTATGGCGGGCTTGGCCTTGTGGTAGGGGCAAAACCAATCTAGCTCTGTCTGCGCTCGAGGTCACTCGACTTAATGGAGATTCAGCTACGAGACCGTCAAAAATAAGCCGTGATCTAGCTTTGGTGGCTGCAATCTGATTTCGTGGAGCTTATTCTTGATATCTTGCTCCGATGGCTGGAAACTACCAATCTGGCTTCGCTTATAACGACATGGTCTCAATCAAGCTTCATAACAGGTGAAGCTTTTTTATCGACATTGAGCAAAGGAGGTCGGTGGCTGCCACCAATGAGACGATGTTTGCGTCAGCGAGCTCGAGAAAGAGAAGAGGGACAATGGATAGATCTGTAACGGATCAGAGAGAGAGAGCTGACGGCACCGCGGACTAAGCTCACCGCTTCGACCTCGATGGAGGTGACGCGAACTTGGAGCTCGCCGGACTTTGGCTATGGTGGAGAGATCAGAGGAGAGATAATGAAGGGGAGGAGATAGAGAACAAATTTGGAAAAAAGGGCAAAAATAGAACATTTTCTCAAGGAAACGTGAGAGAGGAAGAGGAAAATTTTTGTTTTGTCTTTTTACTTTTTAGTTGCTTTTAAATTCTGACATATTCAAAGATGTTATTTGTTTTAATTTTTCAAAACATCTGATATTTTTCATATATATATATATATATATATTTACTCTTAAAATTTTTAAAAATATTTTTGTATGTTTTTTAAAATAAAAATTTTAAAAACATTTTTAGTATAATTTTTAAAAAAATTTATTTTTTAAAATAAAAATATTTTTACCTATTTTAAAAACAATACTAAATAGCTTCACTATGTCTAATAAAATCTACTATTTAGTGTAGTTTTTCTAACCTTTTTTTATAGTAAATCAAGTAATTATTTTTTAGGGTCAATTTAATAATTACTTTAAAAAGTAAACTGTAGTGATTTTTGTAAAATATTTTTAATAATAATAACCTCAGTATCAAATATATATAACATAAGGAAAGAAATATTAAGTATATAGTTTTTTTTTATTAGATCTACAGAATAATCCCTGTCTCTTTTTTTTTTTTTTTGTTGAAATGAGTTAAGTAGACAAGATAAAAAGATAAATAAAAATTGATGGGTGAGTCAATGGAGGACCGGTGTCAAGTTAAAAGGCAGAAATTTGATCTCATGAAGGTTTCACATATCCCTTCCCTTTTTTCATCTGATTATTGCCTTAGTACAATATAAACAATTACAAAAACAACTCTTTCATTTTATCAAAATTCAATTTCCCACCCTATACTTTAAATAATAATGAAAAATATCTTATATTTAACAAATTTTCTATGGAGATTATTTTTTAGATTACTTTTTTTGAGTAATTAGATGACAATTTTTTAAAAGGAAATTGATTACAATTGATGGCAATAACTCTCATTTTTAATCACAAAATTAAACCTACTACTAGAATCTTATAAATTTCACACAAATATACAAATTGATTTTACAAACAAAAAATAAAATCAACACACAAATTTTACTCCTAACACAAATTAACTTCATTATACACAATTAATTTTCAAAAACCTAACTTTCAATAACACAATGACCTTCCAAAATACGAAGAAATAACTTAAAAAAAAAAAAAAAAGCTCAAGTGGAACCGCCAATTTTGGAAGAATTTGAAAAAATGGTGAAAAAAAAAATTGAATTGAGGAAATAACCTCTTATTTATATATCAAAAAACTAGCTTTTTAGACATAAAAATTGCTCCAGTTTTTTTTAAAAAGAAACAAAAAACTATAGCAAGGAAAAGGACTTCAACAGGATGAAAAAAAAAATTGAAGTAGTTAACAAGCTTTCTAGATACGAAAATTGCTCAAATTTTTTAAAAAAAAAATAAAGAAAAAAATTATAGCAACTATAGACACCTCAATAAAAAAAATAGAGCAATTTTCTTACCTAAAATACTTTTATTTGCTAAAAAAAAAAGAGAGACCATTTGTCTATAAAAAGGCTTTTTGCAAATGCACCCCAGATTTCGGGGCTCGAGAAGAGCACTGGAGGTGCAGCTTGGATCTCAGCGTCACCCCTGCAAGCGTGGTTCTCGACGTTCTCCTCATCATCGGCTTGTGCCTTGGATCTTTTGTACTGTCAGGTTCGTTCGTTCTCCTCCTTCCTCTCCCTTCCTTTTTACCTTTCGCTTTTTCTATTCTAGGATATACTTCATTCTTCAGAGGGAGCGATTAGGAATTAAAAGACTTTTTCTGGTTAATCTCATCTTAGACCTGATAATAGTTGAAGATAATATGTGACTTGTGAGATTATATTACAACGTCAAGTTCAAGCTCTTTTCCAAAAAAAAAAAGCCCTTTACGCATTCTGATTGATATATTTGTGTATATATGGACACACACACACACACACATATGTATATATATATTATATAGAGAGAGAGGAGGCAAGAGCTGAAGAATGCTCAATCGAGAATTTCGGGTTTGTACTTTGGATTGCAAAAGAAAAAAGAAAAAAAAATAATATTTTTCATCCAAAAATTTTCAAAAAGAAAAAAAACACCTGGAATACTATTTTAATTTTATTTTTTTTCCTGAAAAAGATTGAATTTAATTTGAATAGAAAATTGGTAATCCATATCTTGGATTGCAAAAGATAGTAGAGCCAAACCTCAAAGCAAATTGTCTACCTCTCTTCTGCTTGCCTCTTCAAATCTATGTATTTTTGGGATATTATGGAAGACAATAAGGTCAGAAACCAAAAAAAAAAAAAAAAAAAAAGAGGGAAGATTTTGGGGAAGAGAATTACCTCATTTAGGGATGCCATTGCAGTGAGTTAGAGAGAACCTCAAAAAAAAAAAAAAAAAAAAAAATTGTAGTTTGAATTATGGGAGAACCTCAAACTACAGCTCTGGTAGGTTCTGTTAACGCAACATCTCTTTGGGTTTTCCATTAAAATCTATTTCTTTTGACTATCTGAAATTCTGCTCCGGGATCTAGAACCATGATATGGATGAAATTTAATAATGTAATTATTGTTTTAGAGCACATTTATTCAGGTTTTCCTGTTTCTACAAAATGAAATGAAGTGTCTATAGTCTTAGAGAGCGCTGACATGAGAACATGGCTTTTTGGCAACCAAAAGACTATTTTACTTTTGGTCTTAACAGTTCTAATTGTCTCTCACTTTGATTGAATCTAATCTATATGAAAACTGTATTGAATAGTTGTTAGGCATTTACGGGTTATGGTTGAAACTACTGGATAGATTTTACTTTGGTTTTATATTTGTACACTTGTTCATGTTATTAAAGAAGTTGGTTTAGCTCTTGAACTAACAAATTATTGACCTTTTAATAGTTGCGTATATGAGATTTGATGAGAAAACTGGTCAGGAAGTCATATTTAAACTCGAATCTAAGTTGGGGTTCTTAAGGTGTAAGTTTCCACAAGTCTTTTTTTTTTTTTCAATTTCAAGTTATTGTTTTTAATTAAGGCATTTTAATAGGAAGAAGGAAAGGGAGCTGTCAGATAGAATTGTCTAACTATACATAGAAGAGAGAATCCTGTTTCACTGTTTTCAACCAAAATGTAGTTGTTTTGGTTCCAAAACTAATGCAGTCCTTTCCTTATATTCTTGATCAAGATGTAGTCCTTCTTCCTTTTTCTTTTTTCCCTGCTCTCATATCCTCCTTCCTTGCTTCTCTCTTTCTCTGGATTTCTTCTAAGTTCTACCTTATTTCCTTTGTTGCTGTTGTTGGATTTTCCCAATAATCAAGTTTCGTACCTTGGTGATTATTTTTCATGTTGTTAGATGATTCTATTGTTTTGCTTTGTTCCATGCTTATGTACATGACTTAAATAGCTGCTGTTGTTGTTGGGTTTCCCCAATAATTAGGTTTAGCTCTTTAGAGGTCATGCTGCAGGTTGTTTTCTAATTTCTTTTGTTTTTTGGAGTGAGGGGAAAAAACTGGAATTGGATAATTGGAAATCCATTATCAAGTATGTTTTCTCGTTTTCAGTATGTTATCTTGCTAGTGGTGTTCTCGTAAATTTTTCTATGTCTATTTGACACAAGATATGTACCTTAATTAGTGGTGCATACAACTTTACCCTTGTAATTCTGTGAAAACTTAATATACGGAAGCAGAGTTATATATCTTTAGCATATTCTCGACCATTTAATCTTTTCTTTTCTTTTTTCCAAAAAGAATCATTTGAGTGTGTCTATGGGCTGTGGTTTGTGATTGGTCTGTTTGGATATAATCATGTTCAGCTTCAGTTTTTTTTTTTTTTTTTAGTAATTTTAACTTTTTTTCACTCTTATAACCTCTAATTGTTTGAAGTATTTTTGTTAGGTTTGCAACAAGAAGGCTCATAGTTGTTCAAGGAGATTCTCATATGAATCATATCTAGTGGTTTACATTGATGTCGAGTCTTTAATTTTAAAGTATTTATAATTGATACATTAGGGAAATTCTGCTTCAACATCCAACAAAATCAAAAGCAACCTTAAAATCCAAACACAAGTAAGCAGAACCTTCTGAGCTTCAACTTTTTTGACTTGGATAGCATATTAACTGCTGCAACCAATACCATCTTTACAACATATTTTCCCCAATAAATTTACAAAAGAAAATAAAAAAATCACATGTGCGATCAAACTAGTAGAATAATAAGAGGAATTGTAGTAATAGAATTATAAAGGAAGACAAAAGCACCCTTCGTTCCTTGTTCCTTTCAAGACGAAGACTCCTTCGTTAACCCCAATTCCGACTGATTCGAATTTTGAGTTCAGAATTAAATAAACTAGAGGAACATGGACGAGCAATTCATACTTAGGGTTCCGCAGTCTGTGGCTGAGCGAATAGAACGTCTTCTCAACGAAAACTCTTCTTCCTCTGATGACAAGTCATTGGACCTCTCTTTTTCCGGTAACAAATTTTCTTTTCCTTTTCTTGAAATCCTTACACACACACACACACACACACTAAAGTTTCAATTTTGGGGATTTTAATCACGTGGTTGAATATGTTTGCAGAGGATGGAAGGACGGGTAGTTTTGTGATTGGAAACAATAGTTTTCCCGCATCTCTTTTGGATCTTCCTTGTGTCGTTGAATCCTACAAGACTTATGATGACAGCGTCTTAATCAAGTCTGCAGATGTCGCTCAGGTATACTAATACGCCCACATTGATATTAAAACCTTCTAAGTTCTAATGCCGGATTAGTTTCTGTTTAAGGCTAAGGCATTTTATGTCAAATATTTGTATTTGGATTATAATTAACAGATTAGTTTTAGTTTTAGATGTTGACGTTTCTTTTAAAGGCATTTTAGGTCAACAATTATTGGGGTTTTCACAGATGATTATGGTTCGAGAACCGGGGGATGCTGCCCCGGATGCAGTCGAGTACAGGCATGGTCTCACCCCTCCTATGAGGGACGCTAGAAAGCGAAGATTTCGCAGGGAGCCTGATCTTAATGTACCATCCATGCCTGCCTTGTTATCTTTATTTCTTTCTTTGTTTCTTGAATTGCCTATCACTTTGGTACTGTTTTTTGTGAGTTTTCTCATTATCTGTATTCTGTATGTATAGGATTGTATTGGCTACAATTAAATTTTTTTCA
This sequence comes from Artocarpus heterophyllus, assembly GCA_025403435.1. Lineage (NCBI taxonomy): Eukaryota > Viridiplantae > Streptophyta > Magnoliopsida > Rosales > Moraceae > Artocarpus > Artocarpus heterophyllus. Next base: position 9,966,939 of record CM046348.1, on the reverse strand, counting down.
TCCGTTTCCCTCCTACTAGAACTAGTCTGTATTTGTCTAATTGTTGAAATTTCCTTCATTTTGCAGCCTGAGCTTGTGCGACGAGTTGAAGAAGATTTGCTTAATATCACAGCTGCTGGTACTACTGAAACAATCGATATCCTTTTACATTCACATTCACATTCAGTGTACATATTATTATGTCTTCTTATCCTGTCCCATTCAAAAGTTTCATACTTGTTAAGTTTCTGAGCCAAGAATGTTAAGGCATTAAAAAAGTGTGAATGGAAATTGCTTTGATCATAAGATGCATAGAGATTTTTGTAAATAGGCGCTGATAGTATTCCTTAAAGAAGGTTCTTACACGTTGAACCAACAGAACAAGAGAAAGACGGAAATGCCAATGCCCGTAATGCAAATAAGAAACCTACACCAGCCCCAGTTCCAAAACCTGACATTCCACAGGCTGGTACAAATGTTGGGGAGCCTGACAGAAGTGATTCTGATGAATCTGATGAAACCTCTTCTTGAGGTCAAGATGTGTAAGATCTTGTGCCCTATCGACCCTTTTTATTTTAGCATTTTCTCATGTTATCTGTAGAAGCATTATCTTTGAGCACCTTATAATCAATTTTGATTTTCACCTCTTGTTTTAGATGTCATAGAATCATTGCATGGTTGAGATGGCTCTGGGTCTGGGCTTTGCTTTGTTTGCCTTGCCAAGATCATGTTGTCATTTACAATACCGCAATTATTAGTTGCAGCAGGCATTATGGATTTGGTTGTAGCTATAAACATTTGCATATTTAATCTCTACATTACCCATTTATGAGAGTATAAAAAGCTCATTGCCGGCAAATCAAATATCTTAAATAACTTTTGCTTACAATTTGTGTGTCAAAATCAGGGAAAAGTTGTCTAGAAATTGAGGATGCTATACGTAACATGTATGCTTTTGTACAGTAAATTTAGATAAGTGATACTGATTTTGGTTGCCTTTATTCTAGGAAAAATGTTGTAATTGGGGATGGCTGTTTCAAGATTCTTGATTTTGTCCATATTTATTATGTATTCTTTTCCTTTTGTTTTGTTTGAAATTGTTTTTTTGTTGGCTTATAAACTTTTATGGTTTAACATGCAGAATCCCATAAAAATGATAGCAGTGCTAGTGGCATGCACAGATTTTAGGATTGGTGAAAAAAAGAAGTGTTCGAAAGTTTTGCTTTGGAATTCCGGCAAAAATGAAGATGATGAATACCAATATGCATCACCATTCTCGTTGAGGACAAACTTTGTGCCATCTGTTAACTGCTCCTCCTGATCAATCTTTAGCAACGAAGAAGACCTGTTACACCCAATTTTGGAACATCTTGCAATAAACCTTTCTATCCTGTTTTCAGAAAGACGAGATTATTTTGTTTTGGTAAAACGACAGTTCTTCATTAGCGTTGTTTTCTTCAGAGAAAAAAAACGACATTGTCTTTTTTGTTTTTAACTTCCTCTTCTTCCCGTGGCGGAAACTAGAAATTGTCGGTTTCCACAGCCTAACTCCTATCTGTTAAGACTTTAGCATACAAGATCAAAAGGGAAAACGTGTTTATCGAGTTGCCGCCGGCCATTGAATTTCATTGTGGAGTTCGAACTTTTGCTACGTTTGGTTCCACCGGTTGCAGTGCTTGCTGCCTTCCTCTTTGGTTCACCGAGTTTCGGACCTTCTTAACTCTCTCGATCTAAAAAATGGTGGTGTATAGAACTGATATGAGATAGATGAGCTAAAGGACCTTAAAACTAATTCTCTTTATATAGTATGTCCATCACATAGTATCCAGCCAAAAACGTATTCGGCAGAATCAGGAATAATGGGCCACTCAATGATAATAGTGCGCAAAGCACTCTTAATTAATAGAGTCTTTTAATATAAGTGCATAGAACACTTATTAGTGCACGGGCACTTGCATTTTTCTATTTGGCTCATAAATTCAATTATTTCTACAGCAAGAAGCAAAATACTTAGAATCATGGCCATAGTTCTTTTTAATCGTCCAAACATAATGATGTTTCTTAAAATAAATAAATGTGTACATAAAATAACCATGAGAAAATATCACAACTGAAATAGAGTTTTATTAATTAATGATATTGGTTTATACAACAAAATTTATACCAAGGAATGAAGTCCTATTCTTTCTATATGATCCTTGAATCTGAATGATGGCATACCTTTTGTCAAAGGATCAAAATCATTAGCTCAGTGTTAACGTGTACAATGATCACTGTTTTATCTTTAACACGGTCTTTTATGGCTAAATACTTTATGTCGATGTGCTTGCTTTGACTACCATTTTTGTTGTTTTTAGCTATAAAAACTACAGCTGAATTATCACAATATATATCCTCAACGGCCTAAAAATAGAATCCATAATTTTAAACACAGAAATAAAACTCTCCATCCATACACCATGCGGGTTGTCTCAAAACAAGATACAAACTCAGCTTCCATAATGGAAGCAGCAATCAGATTCTGCTTTGCGCTTCTTCAAGATACAACTCAACTGGCAAACATAAAAAATGTACCCATATGTTGACTTCAATGAATCAACACAACCAGTGAAGTTCGATTCTGAGTAGCTAATTACCTTTAGAATTTCAGTTCTTCTATACTTAAGCATGTAATCTTTGGTTCCCTAAAGGTATCTCATTATTTTCTTTACAGTTTTTTAGTGGTCTATACCTAGATTACTCTGATATCTTCCTGACATTCTCACATTAAATGCATATTAGACTTTATGCAGACCTGAGCATATATTAGGCTTCCAATAGCTTAAGCATATAGAATGTTTTTCATTTATTCCCTTTCAAAATCATTTTTAGGGCACCGTTTCAAATAAAACTTATCACCCTTCACAATGGGAGTTATACGTAGTGTATAATCTTTCATCCGAAATCTCTCTAAAACCTTGTTGATGTAGGTTTCTTGAAATAAACCTAAAATACCTGTAAATCTGTCTCTATGGATTTTTATGCCAATGACATAATATGCATCATCCATATCTTTCATATCAAAGTTTTTAGAGAGAAATCACCTCATGTAGCAAATCCTTATCATTGGTTGCAAGTAAAATATCATCCACATATAGAATAAGAAAACAAATTTTGCTCTCACTGATCTTCTGGTATATATGTTGATCCATAATGTTTTCTACATATTCAAATGAAGAGATAGCATCATGAAATTTTAAATACCATTGATAGGAGGCTTGTTTCAATCCATATATGGATTTCTTAAGTTTGCACACCAAATGCTCACATCACTAAAGGAAAATGATTCTAATTGGTTCATACAAACCTCTTCCTCTAGATGTCTATTGAGAAGAGTAGTTTTCACATCTATTTGTTGCAGCTCTAAGTCAAAATGTGCAAATAATGTCATAATAATACGAAAAGAATCCTTCTTAGATATAGGAGAAAAGGTCTCCTTGTAGTCGATTCCTTCTATTTGAGTGAATCCTTAGCTACGAGTCTTGTTTTATATCTTTCAACGTTGCTCAATGAGTCTTTCTTTGTCTTGAAGACCCATTTACACCCTATAGCTTTTGTATTATTGGGCAACTCAACAGTATTTTGGACTTTATTAGATGCCATAGAATTTATCTCATCTTTCATGGCATCAAACCTCAAATTTTATTCTTTATAGCTTATGGCTTATGAAAACATTTTAGAATCACTTTCGGCTCCAATGTTGTAGTTAGACTCTTGCAGATATACAACATAATCACTAGAAATTGTCGACTTCTTTATTCTAGTAGATCTTCTTAATGTTGTATCAACATTTCCAAAGAAACATGTTGTTTAACTAGTTGTTCAGCAATTTCTAGCATTTTATGAACAACATGATCTACTAGATTATTATGAGCAATTTGTGGATCTTCAATGATCGGTTGTTCAACACTCGTTTGAACTTGAGGAGTGTTGTGAGGAACAATCAATCTGACACTTGAGTAAGAAGGACGAGCATCCAAATGGTCCTTCTCAAAAACAATGTTCTGGGATTAATCACTCCCATTGATCACGTCATTATAAGAAACTTTGCATTTCTTGATTCCATAATCTTAGTGCTGTGAGATGAACAATAGAATTTGTATCCTTTAGACCTTTTGACATATCCAATAAAATACCCACTAATGGTCTTTGGATTTAGTTTCTTTTCTTAAAGATCATAAACTCTTACTTCAGGTGGATATTTCCAACTGCGTATATGTCGCAAACATAGTTTCCGACTTTTCTATAATTCAAATAGCATCTTTGGAACAGTCTTAGTTGAAACTCGGTTTATTATATACACAACCGTTTTAAGAGTTTCAGTCCACAAAGATTCCAAAAGTTTGGAGTGACTACGCATGCTCCATACCATGTCCATTAATGTTCGGTTCCTTCTTTCTACCACACCATTTTAATTTGGAGAACCAGACATGATATATTGGACAATTATCTTATGCTCTTGAAGAAACTTAGCAAATGGACTAGATGCTTATCCATTCTAAGTGTATCTACTATATACACTGTTAGCAAATGGACTAGGTGCAATTAGGATAAAGAAATGTACTTGTAGAAACCCCTCGGATATATGATAATTAGAACACTGTTTGTGATGTGTACACGTCAAAAATATGCAAGTATGATTCCATATATGTATATTTTTTTTAAAAAATTATCTTCCACACTTGGCATGAAATGTCTAAATAAGTTTTGCGTTTAAAAAAAAAAAAAACCTAAAATTTGAGGAACCTATATTTTTTTAAAGATTTATCTTCCAAGGATAGAATTATATTTAACTTCTTCACAATGTAAAATTCCTGTCAACATGATTTATGAAAGAAGAATGGATAATCTATAACACAACTCAAATAATCGTTGTAAAGATCTAAACTATTACATTAATGGAGGTGGGGGCTTCAAGAATGAAAGGAACAAGAGAAAAAACTGACTTGCTTGCAGTCATTGAATCAAACTGCAATGAAAATCCATTTGCACAAAACAAATTCGGCAAGATACAAAAAAACATTGGCAAAGATTTCTAGGTTTGTCTAAGCAATGGCCTTAACATCAAATAACTTAATACAGCTCAACTATGATTACATTTGAAGAAAGAATGTTTTGTTGATGTTTAAATTATTAAATTAGCTTAATCCAATGTTACATGATATAAATAATACAGAATCATCTTCTCAATGGAGTGGAGGAATGCTAAGGGATCCAAAGTGAAGCACTCTAGGTAAAATCTGTAAGAAGTTACACGAGAGGATGTTAGGACAAGAACATAACACTGTTTCCTTAGTTTTAGGAGCAATCAATCTGCTTGCTTGCTGCACAAGAAATTTTACCTCTCCAAGTCGAGCGTTGATTTTCAAAGGCACAATATCATCAGCACGTGTTTCGCCAACATTTACAATCGCAGTGGCAGCCCCCACCTCATGCGCAGCCCTGCAATAGCATAAACAGCCCAAGACTTGAAAAATTTTCAGAAAAAAAGAAATTGGGTTCCCGTCTTCGCTTATAATCGTTCATCCTTCTAGCTAAACAAGATAATCTTTGTTAAGTTGAAACTACATTATCTCAACGAAAAGTGTTTCATCCGATATTGCTCTCTCTCAATCAGATGACTTTTTTTTTTCTATTTTATTTTATTACTTTCCTAGAGGTAGAAGAGTAACTTTGAAGCATGAGCAAAGAGCCTACAAGTTATAATACTGAAAAGTAAAAAATCCATCTCCCCCAGCTTCACGTTTTGACTAAATAAATATGTTTTGATTTAAAATGAATCTCCTCAAATATTATACAGCTTAGTGGCAACACTTCAAAAGTTGCGACGACTCATATAACAAGCACATGCAAAAGAGACGTATATATAACTAAACCGTTTTAATACACTAACAAGGACAATCTCTGCACTATGAAAACGCAATTATTTTGGCAAATTCAAAAGATGACAAGTGAATTCACACCCTAAAATGAAAGAGAAAAAAGAAAAGAGAGATGCACCTGACAAGCCGATAAGCAGACATGGTCATAACAGATGAACCAAGTACAAGAAAAGCATCACATTCCTTTGCAGCCACAATTGACATATCCGCTCTCTCCTTCGGGACATTATCACCAAAGAAAACGACCTTCAAAGTCATCAATCACAGAAAGGCTATCTCAGCAATAAAATCTTTATAAACCGTTGTGCATAAAAGGCAAAGCAATAACACAACTTCAGGCTAGTTATGCAGGAAGGAGGGAAAATGGTAAACGGATACTAAATACTAACAACAACAATATATAAAATCTTACAAACCCTTGTGCATAAAAAGCAAAGCAAGAATACAATGCCGAGCTAACTATGCAGGAACGAGGGAAAATGGTAACGAATACTAAATACTAATAACAACAATATTTCTTTTTTCTTTTAGGGATCTGGTCAGTTTTTAGTATCGTATCAACTAACAAGTTTTGTTCAGGTAGTAAGGAATATCAACAGCACCAGGAATTATAATAATCGGAAAATGTACAGCTTTTGAGGCATGATGCCTTACATCAGGTTTAAGCACTCCATTGCACTTTTGGCAAGTGGGTATGTGAAAATCTTCTTCCCAAAATTTTTCATCTATCTCAACATCGCCATCTGGCCTTTGTTTCATGCCAAAGCTCTTGTCTGAACCAGGGCTACCACCACACTCCAAACTCTCTATTGCTGCTGCCCACTGCAGTTGAAGAAATAAATTTACCTACTCATCAGGCATCTATTGCAATTAAAATGTTCAAAATGCCAAAAACGATGTGCCCAGCATAATTTACAATTTTTATCAGCCAAATGTTTAGAAGGAAAATATGGCTAATAAAACGAAAGAAGAATGTACACAACAAACAAAACAAGACTAAAGGACAATAGGACACATAGAGTTATGAAATTTAAAATACGTCCAAAAATGATGAGACTAAAGGACAACTAGCTATTCTGTAAGGTTCTAATGAATGTGATACACAGCATTTGAAGGCACAAAACAAGATAGCCATTCACATGGCACCTGATGAAAAGCTCATTTCAAACTATAACTACCGTTTTCTGTTCAATGGAAAGCATCTAGAAACCGCAAAATAATTTCATTAACTACAACTAAATTCTGCTATATTAATTTTCAGATATTCTCGAAAAAGCTATATTTTCTGCGTCTCTTTGTGCTTCAGCTGAAAAAGAGTTCAAAGGAATTCCTTTTTCTTTGATTGTTTTAAGTTGTTGTAGTAATTCACTGATATGTTTTTCGTTTTTTCATGTTAGCTCCTTCTCTTTGATGTTTTCGTGTTTTTCTTTCTTCTGAGGATATCTCATCCTCTTTACTTGTAATTGATTAATTTATCAATGAAAAGGTTTTTTCTTATCACAACAAAAATAAAATGGTGATTCTGCAATATTCTTGAATTTTTTTTGGGGTGATTGTGCAATATTGTTGTTTACTGTCCTCAGGGTACTGCTCAAAGCCCCAGACCAGCCTCCAAGTTCTACTCTATTATTGTTTCGATGTAAAACAAAACTGTTAGCCTTTCCGCTATATGCGCTACCCAGATTCAGAATATTGTAATATTTCTGCATTTAAACTGCAATATCTTTGCAGATCCTACGAAACAAAGTTCATGAGGAAAAATCAAGGCCATTGTTCAAGTACAAATACAATGACCTAAACAGCTATTTTCATTGAAGAAAAAAAACTGATGACTAGAGGCCAACCTTTGGATTAAGGGCCTTTACTTGGTCCTGAAAGAGATCTCGACTAAAAGAAAAACCACAATCCAAACAAACAACAGAATAGACAGTGCCATGCAATTCAAGTGGGTTGCTACCAGCACGGTGATGCAGCCTGAAACAAGACAGTGAGAAATTGGACTCATTAGAGTTTATTTGCACATCTTCATATTTCCCAATGAATGCTAAAGGATAGATACTTGCTAATCACCTGTCAACATTCTGTGTAACCATAAAGTTAATCCGACCGGATTTTTCAAGAGATGCTAAAGCAATATGAGCAGCACTGGGCTGCGCTGCAGTAAATCGTCTCCAGCCCGCATAACTTCTTGCCCAATATCGCCTGCGAGCTCGAATGGAACGGAGAAACTCCTGTCCAATGAATCAGGCAAGAGAAGAACCTTGAAGTAAGATTTTAACATTGTAATAGAATCGTGTAAAGAAATCTATTTGTGAACATGAAGAGAATTTCTTTCTTATCCAAATTCAAAAAATATTTATCTTCTTACAGAATTTTGATGGGAGGAACTCTAGAACTTTGGGATCTCATTTCATTACAGACGGCCTTGCACTTCCTTATATTTTGGGAAATGCATAAGAAAAATGGCATAAACTCGCAAGTATTATTATTAGCATAAACCAGTGATAATAATCTTCTTCAACTACTTAGCCCAAACATACCAAAAGCATAGAGAATTATCAAAATCTTACATTATATTATTTTATTCAACAAAAGTAGCATCTCTTTTTTCCCTTATTGAGAAGTTCATGTCTAGTCTCTACCCCTTTGATCTCACTCTCTCCACAAACCCTGAACATTTTCATGTGTCACTGCTCTAAATTTAAACAGAAGGGTTTATTTGAGCTGGATACATAGTACATGCCTTCAGTTCACCTGATGAGTAATTGGTTTGAAGCCAGAACTATAAGCTCCATTTGGACTGCATATTTAAAAACAGTAAATAACATAGTAAATAGACTGAATCGACAAATTTTGGGGTACAATTAAGATCAAATAAGAGCATAAAGATTCTCTTTGGAAATATTTTCACCAACTTTAAAAAAAGGGCTAAAATTGGATTCGGGGTCTTGTTGAGCAGGATTTCATTGCGTGATAAAAATGGGAATCATTTCTTCTTTTGCAGTTATATTAGAATGAAAGAATAAAAGTTGGAACTAAAAGCAAATGACTATCACTCAGTTAGTTAGTAGTTTGATAAAACATTTCATGAACCAAAGGTCCTCAAATGCAACACAATCAAGCTTCCTTATAGATGAGAGCTCCTTAATCTATTAGGAAGCAACATTAAAAAACCCCAACTGGAGAAAAAAACTCAAACAATATATACAAATGACCTTAGTTGGTGGGATAATCCCAAATCCAAAATTTTGATAAGGGATTTAGTCCTTGAATTAATTTAAGGGCCTAGAATAATCCTTGAAATTTTAACATTGTGACCATTTGGTCCTTGAATTAATTTAATAGGCTAAAAAAGCCTCTGAACTTTTAGCATTGTGACAATATGATCCTGAAATCAATTTAATATGCTAAAATAGTGATAGTAGATGCAGTGGCACTATGACAGCATAGTACTGCAGTAAGGCTAATCGGATGAGGTAGGGCAGCTACAAAGTGGTTTTGTTGCAAAGAGGGAGCAACAAGAGGGTGGCACGAGGTCAGTGCTGCGAAGAGGAGTACTGTAGGATGAAGGCCGTTGTGATTTTTCCATTCAAATTTTAACAGTGACTAATAGATAGGACTGCTTTTGCCACTAAAATTAATTCAGGGACTATTTGAACCTATTAAATTAGTTCAAGGACCAAATTGTCATAATATTAAAAGTTCAAGGACTATTTTTGCCTATTAAATTAATTCAAGGACCGAATTGTCACAATGTTAAAAGTTCATGGACCATTAGAGCTATTAACCCTTTTGATAAATAGGTGGTCACAAATCAGTCGGATATAATAACCTTCTATAATCAGGAATTCCACATTCTGTGCTTATTCCAGCCCCAGTCAACACCACGAGTTTCTTACTGCAAAGCAGGAAAATAAGTTAGGAAATAACTCATTCTTATATTTAACTTTAATTTTTTCATTAGGGTCTTATTAAAATATAAAATAATTAATTGATTAATTAACACATCAATCCAAGAAACTCCATGAGACCTGTTAAAAAAACGACTACACAGTCTCTATTGTTCATTCTATATGCAATATTGATAATGATAACTAGAGCCGCAAAAGATAAATGGGGAATATCAAAGGATGACCTTTGATCAAAAAATTGATACAGCAGTTCAACAGCTCGCAGGCTAGGAGGTTCTGCAGCAGGAACCAACTTCTTCTGCCTCAAAATGTTTGAAGCTACATTTTCCTCTTGTCGAGATGAGTTTCCCGGGACCGAAATTCGACACGATGTTTGAACTGACTTCAAAAATCCCTGGAAGGGAAAGACTCTTCTTCCAGCAATCAAAGCACTCCAATGTCTGCCAATCTGTAAATTCAAACTTTCATATCATCCTTGAACGAAACTGAAAAAGGGACATTTTCTTTTACATCCTTGAATGTTATTTGCATATTTAAGTTCAACCATTTTCCCATTTCATATTCACAAATTGCATTGCAATTGTTAGTCTTAAGAGGAAACATGTGACACTGGTACAGAAAAAGGTTACCCAAAAATGAGTATAGGTCAGTCAAATCATTCAAGTGACTTAATATTTAGCTAAAAATTTGCAAAAAAAAAAAAAGAATAAAAAAAGTATTGATTTACACTAAGCAAAGTGAAAGTTAAGAATTTGATACCAAGGGACCACATTCATTCACTACATACCAAATTAATAATAATATAAGGGCAAAAAAACAATTTTACTAGGTTTGTGCACGAAAAAGAAACTTAAATAATAAAAATCAGGCTTTGGGGACTCAAACTGCGGAATGAAAAGCTAGGGTTAAAGGAATCAGAAAGTCCCAGTCGTCATAACGCACAGCATATACATAATGCGTATACAATAAATTCCAAAGCTTGTTCCTTTTCATCAAAAATATCAAAAAAAAAAAAAAAAAAACTACATGGAGGATCAAAATGATACCCAATTATGGGAAAACTAAAATGAATTATAGCTGGGCATCGAAAATGAAATAATAACCGAGTCAGAAAACATACAGAAGAAGAAGACTGGAATTTGCCAGTAAGGATCGGCATCCGCATCTCTGTTAGGGTGAGTTTGCAGGTGCAGCTTGTAAAAGGGTCGCTAATTTGAAGCATTTTATTTTCTCTTCTGCAATATTTATTTATTTTAAAAAAAAAAAATTTGGGCTCGACAGTGGCCTTCCTTTGTTCCACGCTTCCACCTCCTTCACCATCCAGTCCACACAGACTACAAATATGGCGGCCTTTCGCATTGTATTGTGTTACAATTGAGGGGCCCACGTGCAAGCCAACTGTTTAATATGTTTTGCCGCCCAATCAAAGCATTAGTTTGGCATTGTTATCTTGTGCTGTGTCGATTGTTTTTATTGTGTTGTGTTTTTTGTTTTTTATTTATTGTACTATGGACTAAAAATAAGTTGACATTTGTTTAATTATTTTTAAAATTATTTTCATAAATACCTTCTACGTATTATACTTCACTTTTCCTTAATTTTGTAAACCAATTAAAATGCCTTTATTCGTGCAAGTTTGCTTATAAACTTATCATTTTAATTAACAATTTTAACTATTATATCAAACACTCTAATAATATTTCACTTACATGATATCTCATTAAATATTAAAAAAATATATTAAGATTTTAATTAAATATATAAAAAAATTAATGTTAAAAAATAATAAAAATTTTGCTCTAATTTTTTTTCTAATTTTTTCTTCCCTCACATTTTCATCCCTCGTATCTCGCTCTACAGTAAATTAGACAAGAAAACTGCCTAGACCCCAATCCCTCGCCCTCACCTCGTGACGGCCACCGTAGCCAACCACCAACGCGCTTCCCAGTCGCTCGACGCATCCTCGCCCCAGTTAGCCGCTCACTGCCCCTCCCTTATCGCCTACCCAGATCAAGATTGTGAGAGAAAGAGAGAGAGAGAGAGAGAGAGAAAGAGCAGGGTCGCGAGGCAGTGGAGAAGGTTGTGTGATGGCGAGGCTTTGATTCGCGACCACGGCGGCATCGCGTGATTAGGTGAGGGAAGGGGGTCACGTGGAGGGATGGTGGTGCAAGGCCGAGGGTTGCCAAGGAACGGGGTTTTGTTGGGATTTTTTGTCTAAAATTTGCACATATAGCAGAGAGAGATAGAGAGGAGGGACAGAGTGTATGGTGAAGAGGAGGGAGTGAAAAAAGAGAATGAAATGTTTTTTATTATTTTTAATATTCAATAATTTTTATATATTTAATTAGAATTTAATATATTTTTTATTTTTTCAATGAGACATCACGTCAGCAAAACAGTAAAGTTTATAGGTGAAATAAGAGGGAGTGACCTGCTGTCTAGAGGTAGGTAGGGGGGATTGGTCTTATTTCCACCCAGATGGAGTTTTCTGCTCAATTCTACTGTGATATTTAAGTCCCTGTTTGGTACGACGGATGGGGTAGAATTATGGAGCCATGATTAGATTTCAGAGGATTACGTTCAATCTTGTCTAGTGTTCTGTACATTATTAAATTGGACTACTTTTGTTCAGTAATTACCAAAATTAATTTTTACAAATCTTGATGGGTGCAGGTATTGAATAGTCTTGACGAGCGGCAACAAATCTCGGCAGACAGTGGCAAAGCTCTATGGTCTAGTTGGGTGAGACCGGCGAGGATGGATTAGGTGATAGGGGGTAGGATGTGACATAGAGCCGGTAATTTCAGACAAGACACGATGACACGATACGAAAACGAAACGATATAATCGGGTTTGGATCGCACGTATATTAATTGGGTCATAAATAGGTTGACATGAATAACATAAAAATAAACGTATTTAATTTGTGCTAGCATATTTAACACGTTTTAATACGTTTAATTAAACATAGAGTAAGCACGTTTAATTAAACATACAATAAACACGCACGTTAATTAAAAAAAATTTAGATTTTGTAGGTGTAGGAATTCAATCCTTGCACTTAAAAGGGTGTGTTATTACTCTTATCACCACCACACTAAATAAACATTTGGTGTCAAAAGACAGAATTTTTTATTTATTATGGTTTTATTTTACCTCCCAAAAGTAAAAGCAAATATGAATTCTTTCTCAAATCCACCCTATATAACAACTTAGTTTGTTGTGCCGCCTGTGCGTTGCCAATAAAGCCACATCCCACATGGCTTTAAAATGGTTCTCCAATTTGGAGAAAAAATTCAGTTTAAAATATTTAATAATTAAATATTATTATATATTTTACACCAATATTTTTTTGTAGAAGATACCTCTATAAGACACGTAGGATACTCGTAGGATACCTGAAAAATTGAAATGAAATTTTCAAAAAAATTATATAGTAAAAAATTATAAAATTTATATAGTAAAAAAATAAATAGTAAGTTTTATTTTTAATCGTGTTATAATCATGTCAACCCATCACAGTACGTTTAATAAACGTGTTAATCGTGTCGTGTCGTGCTATGCGTGTTATAGGCATGCTGTGTTCGTATTTACGTTTTAGTCACATTTATTAATCGTGTCGTGTCGTGTTCGTGTTTAGCGTAATCGTGTCGTGTTGTAATCGTGTTGACACGAACACGGCATACAACACGACTTTGCCAGCCCTAATGTAACAAGACTAAGTAGTAAAACCATTACAATCCGATGCAAGCGATTAATAATCCTATGGCTTTTTGGGAAAAGCAATCCCACAAAGTTGGGCAGTTTTTGGCTCATCGGATTATTAATCCGGTCAAATGTTGTCACCCAACACAAGACTAGGATTATTTATCCTATTCCTAATCTTACTATAGAATGCCAAACATACTTTAACTCTAAAATTGTCCCATGTTAGTCTTTAATCTATTACTTTATTTCGTTTTTAATCCCTCTTTTAACTACTTTGTGTTGCTTTAGTCCCTAAGAGTTTTTTAGTTTGCTTTCCTTAGACTAAGCATGCATGGTGATGCAGCGATATATTTTTATTAGTGAGGGTACTATGTCAAAAATTACTAATAGTTTCTATTACATACAGCTATAGTCATATGTTTTTTTAGATGGAAATATATGTTTTGATTGTTGAGTGAGAGTACAAATTATAATTTTTCTTAAAAAAAAAAAGATACAATGATATATTTTAAATTTTTGATGGAAGTACAATTATAATTTTTTTTAATTAAACAAGAGTGCAACCAAACATTTTAAAAAATTTTGAGGCAAAAAATTAACACTTCAAAGGTGGGGTAAGTGACGTTTTCTCTGAGATTTTTTATTCTAAAAGTATTCATTTTTTCAATTAAACTGTCATTTTTACAGCATTAAAATTTTTATTTAAAAAGTAATTTTATACTTTTTAATTTTTAAATATTGCTAATTAAACTATCATTTTAGTCCTACTAAAATATTCTGATTTACAACTTCATGAATAATTTTTTCTAAAATTTTCAGTTGCGTCTGCTTGTTAATATAAATTTTTAAGTGTAATCTTATTTCTGATTGTTTCGGTTTAAAACTTAAGTATAGCACAATATATTACAGACATATGAATCTTTTGGGGTCTAAATTTTAAGAACTCAATTAAACCTACGTGATGTACTTGGAGCAAAATGGTACGCGTAGAAAAAATGAAACAAAATAGGTGTTTGTAACTTCAATTTCAACTTATCAGTTACATTTATGAACAATATAAAGCTCTTAACAGTTACAATAAAAAGCAAAAAAATATTGTTATAATACAAAACACATGCTATAGTTCTTAAACTTAAAACGTAAATTATAACTGAAGTTTGAAATAGAAACAAAGAGTTAAAACGGTGCCATCTGAAATTGACACAATTCTCGTTGAAATAAATACTTCAACATCTGATTATTTCCCCTCGAAATTAATGATAGACAAATATGCATCTTTTTTTTAATCTGAAGCAACATTAGTTTCTTTTTTTATTTTCACGACTTACTCGTCGCTTTCTTTTTTTTAATTTTTTATTGCTCCTTAACATTCACTGCATGAATTACCGGTCTTGACCTTTGAACTCTTCGTTGACAAAATACCGAGAAAATAAAATATCTGAATTTCGTCTGGGACAGATTAATAATTTTAATCTGGTTAGTCTTTATGCTAGAGAGATTATAATATTTCTGATCATACAGAGAGACCTTTATAACCAAAGAGATACATTTACATGTAAATAGTTGCATACGTTAATATAAATATAATGGTTTTTGAAATGGTACCCTTATCATTTCATTTAATCTCCAGAATTTACATGCTTTATATCTCGTTTCAGAACACTATATTGTTGGTAGATTTTGTGTATGTGTGTTTGTTGTATTTTAAGAGTAATTTGCCACAAAAACTCCTTAGCAAACTTGAATAAGTGAGAGCAAATAAAACCTTCAAGGAAAGTGTTTTATATATGCCTCAAATGCACTCCCGTTTTCTAGAAATCCTTAGCCTCCATTCTCTCTAAACACTCAAATTCTCCAACAACTTATACCACATGGATTGCTTTGTTACTCCTCTTTTGTTATGATCCTTATTATTTTAGCCCTTAATCTTTTAAGTAGGAATAGCACTTGTGTTAGGGACTAAATGGTACAACTTGCGTAAAGTTTAAGGATTAAGCACGAATTCTTGAAAGTTGAGGGCTAGCAAACCAAAAGATAGATCAAATATATTACCATTTGTTTTGGAGAATAATTTGCATGAATATTTCCAATCATTCATCCCTAGTGTTGCTGCAGATGAAAAGTATTAAGAGTTACAAATCGCTTTGTTTCTTATTCCTCATATTAGCATGCTTTTTGGTTGCATATTCAGGTAAATTCACCAGCCAAACCTCCATTTTTCTATTTTTCAAGATTTTTTTTATGAGTTCTTTTCAAGTTGATATCGTATTAATCACCTCTACATTTGATTTCTCGTTTAAAAACCATTCAGTTTTTTTTTAAGGATTGTTCAGCTTATTTTTCGGGATGATTATTTCCCTTTTTTTCCCATTGTTTTGTAAGCCATTGGTTTTTTTTTTTTTTTTGCCCCCTAGATATTGTATCACTTTTTACTTTTAATCGTTAATGAAAGATTGGTAGTAATATCATACTTGACATGAAATGTTTCCCCTTGGTTAAAGTATATCTTCCATAAATTCTCAAAAAAAAAAAAGGCCAAGAAAAGAGACAAAATCATTTATATCATAAGTTTTTGTTTCTTCATATTGTGTTTCCCTTTTTTTTTTTTCCTTCTTTTTCCCATTATTTTCACTAAAATGTCATGTATGAATATCATTTTTAATTATACATAGTACAAGTTGCATTAATTAGAATAGAAGTGTTGCAGTTTATTTTCAACATTCAATTTCCTATTCTTTTTTTTTTCATGTGTTTTTCCCTAAATAAAATGAGACATTCACAGTAAGGGAGAAATTACAATCCCAACTCATTCGAGAAGCTCAAGCATCGAAAAATTCTTAGATTATATATGGCAATCTAATATTTGTTTTTTTTTTTCATATGATTTTGCTTTTAATATTTGATTTTCTTTTTTTTTTTTTTCTCGCGGAATATTGGAGTAGAGTTCCTTTAAAAAATGGGCAACCATGTACAGCTAATAGACCATGTCCTATAAAATGTAAGAGAATGTTTCCGTCGTCAATTAGAGGAGTTCGCTCAAAAAAGAATGGGGACCAAAAAGGGCAAATGCTGCTGCTACATGCCTCAGTAATATATTAATGGGTTCTCGGTACTAATGGCTCGTAACTTTTAACGCCTCTTTTATTTTGTTTTTTAAACTTTAAAAATCATCACTTTAACTTTTAAATTTTTAAAATGTCTCATTTTGTCTCTTAAATTTTTAAAATCATAATTTTACCCCCACACCTTCAAAGCTCCTGAATTTGTCTATGAAATTTTTGATTTTTTATTTAAATAGACAAGACTAAGCCCATGTGATTTACACAAGGATCATTTATGAAGACAAAAATAAGATTTTGTCACTCTTAAGTTTTATTCGTGTTTACATTCTCACTTAACGCCTTTGTTTTTTTTATCTAAACTTCCTTTTAAGAAGGATTTGCTTATATATTTCTTCTTATTTTTAATGCATAACTTATTTAATAAATTGATATTATTTGTCGATATCTAAATTTAAATACTAAAGAGGATGAGTTATGCATTAAATATGAAGAGATATTGGTAAACAATAATAGAGAAGAAATATACATATAGACCCTTCTTAAATTAAAACAGATAAAAGAGGTTAAATGGGAATGTAAACATAAAACATTTCTTGAAAACGAAAATATCATTTTTGTCCTTACAGGTGACCCATGTACAAATCACATGGGCTTAATTTTGTCTAATTGAATGGAATATTGAAAAATGAAACAAAATAAAGAGCTTTAAAAGCTCAATAGCAAAGTAATGATTTTTAAAATTCAAAAGAACAAAGTGAAAAATTTTAAAAGTTCAAGGGATAAAAGGGTGATTTTTAAAGTTCAAAGAGCAAAGTAAAAAATACTTTAAAGTTTAGAGGCCATTAGTATCAATAACCCTATATTAATTTCGTATTAACGTGTAGCATCACTCCTTTCTACTACCAAATAGCATGTAATCTAAAACTTATTCCTCTCTGACATTCTTCTATCTATTCCTTTCTAACAAATGGTTACCAAACCAACTACATCCTCAACAAAGAATTTTCGCTTTTCGAAAGGCGCGTTATAACTTATAACGCAAGTCGGATTCCTACTTGTTGAACATCTACGGTGAAGTTATGTTGATAATGAAGATTAACTAGTTTCTAGTCTCATTAATTGACAAGGATAATAAGATCATTCTTGTTGACTACATGCTTGTAGTGCAACAGAGAAGGCAAGCAAACAGAGCCACCATCGGCCTGCAAGCCGGTGCAACATTAGTTGGAGTCCCAATTCCGCACATTTGGTCCAAGAAAAGCTCCTATAACGTTCTATTTTGTGTTTATTGACTACATGCGACATAGTCAACAAAACGGTGCGTAAAAGACGAGCAATAAGCCTATAACAGAGATGATAATGGAACTCAGAGGTAAAATACTCGAGTCAAACAGAAACAAAAAGGAAAAAAAGGAAAAACAAAACAAAAAATGAAAGCTCACTGAAGCTGCAAAGAAAATTCTGTTTCGGCTCGCTTCAGAATGGCTGTCACTCTATCGAAAAACTCTGGTTCGTTTTCTTTGATATCATCAAGTGTCCTTGATTCGTGTTCATCCGCCTAGATAGAAGAGAATACCAATGTTGGTTAAAAGAATAGAAAAGCATGCCAAGGCGTTATAAATTTTACCGTCATTCATGATGAAAAACTATACAAAGATTTGAACTGACAACCAAATAACGACCGAAAAAGCTTTAGCTAGTATGTCATATGTATCAATCTGAATGCAAACTAAAATGAACTTGCTTCACAAAAACTTATTTTTACTACTCATCCTTCCAAGATTTGATCATTAAGTTGTGGCTTTAAAAGCTCTCTATATGATTTTCATTTAAAAACAATAATATTCTTGGATTTCAATTGACAAGGATAAAGATATACATATATATATATATTACATTGGCTTCTAGACTTTACCTCACTAAATTTTAAAAGAACCAAGTTGGAGACGGATGCTGGTTTTTCCTTATTCCACCTGAAAACAAGGAAAGAAAGAACAAATAAGTTCACTACATGCACAAATAAGCGTAACGCCTAATCGTTTGACAAATGAGCCAGCCACAATGCTAAGTTCAATCCATTTCAAGTGATTGTGTCTCAGCAAAACAATTCAAGCAATCAAACTCTGAAGTTTTAGCAATCTGTAGGAAGCAATCAAACACAAATCTTGCTTCCAACACAAATCTTTTCCCAAGAAAAAAATAAGGTTCTCGAAGATGATTAGTTTTACGGAAGAAAGACCATGGTCAATAATAAAGGAGCCTAAAGCTTGATGAGGTGAGAAAATCACGGCTTGAAGATAAATAAAGCTGGAAGGCAAAAGCAGTTAGCAGATAACATCGATTAGGGCAATCCTAGTTTGTATTAGTAAAAAATGTGGCAAGTGTCAATTAACACTTGACCATACAAAAAAAGGGTATCTATGGTAAAAGCACCATACCTCACAAGCATCAACTCATTGACAGAACGCCACATTCCACGTCCTACATCTTTTGCAGACGGCTCTCTCGCGCTCCGTCCGTGCCATAACTCTTTTGCGACATACATCACTTCGTCAACATCCACCTGCAAGAATACGCGTATATATATATATATCTACTTTTAAAGTGCGCATAAATATCATTGAAAGAACCACAAAACGAAAAGGTTAGGTTGGAGAGACAATTATTTAAATGTTGTGATATTTTTATTCAAATAATACTGTTACTATCATCAAAGACATTACCGCGAGCGGTGAAAAGTGAACTAACTAGTTTTGTCTAAAACTGAAGAGAACTAAACTAGTTGAGTTCAATTAGTCTAGCAAAGTTCGTATGTGCCTCTAATAACCAACAGAAACGTTTATGAAACCAGGGATGTCGAAACAAAAGATGTTTTAGGCAGTCACATACCTGAACTTGCGTGGCGGTGCCATATATTGACTCTTCATGCTCAATAAGGCGTTGATGAAGAATCCGATAATGATCCAAATCGAGATTTACAACAGGTTCTGTCTGAACTTGCAATCCTGCCAATTGTGTCACAACATAGGATGCCATCACCTGCCCAAAAATTGCAGGAACAGTCCCTAGGACAGGTATGATACGAACCCTAAAACCCGGTACTATCTGAAATGGAGCAATAAAACATTAATATTAATAAACATGCAGCTTTAAAAAAAAAAAGAAAAAAAAAAGCATCATATACATTTTAGCTTCGCTTTTGTTGTCTACATTCATGACCTATAAAACAGAAAAAGTTGTCAAAATGTGTTACGGAATCTACTAGCAAGTCATTTATTAACCTGATAATCTGAAGGATTTTCTTCTTCTCCACTTGGTCCCTTGAATGGAAGAAGCTTTGCCTTTGGTTTCTCTAGAGAAAACACAACAGGGATGCCACCCTCAATACCATAATCTCTCTTCAACCGGTGTCTTACCTAAAGTTAAAAATAACGATTTATAGAAACCAATTACGTAAACAAAATTGGTTCACCTTCCTATAAATCATGCATATAATAGAATGTGCAAGCTAGCAAGACTTTCTTCTCAGATAAAAAATGCGTGTTACTAAAGTTCAAACTGTTTTAACAACATTATGCTACTGTAATTAGTGCCTAACTTTGATTCATTATATTATCATTGTAGGGATAGCATGGTATTTCTTTCTAATTTCTCAATTCTATGTTTCTTATATGCTTTGACTTCAAAAACTGCTGGAAGATTTGATCGAGAAAAGAGGAAAGGCTAAAGGTCACTGTGACTGTAACTCCCCAAGCCAAGAGCATCTTATGTTGTGAAGATTGATACAACTATCTGAGTCTTTTTCTTATTGAGTTTTTAATGTAAAGAATCAGTCATTTAACTTTATAATACACACCTAAAGGCAGAACATATGCAGTCAATAGTGATGAATTAATTCCTAATGACAAAATGGAAATAGATAAAAACAGCTAAATAAAAGTATTAACTGAAACATGTGAGAAACATTACAGCTCGAGATAACGGGTCGTTTGTTGATTCCCTTAAGTCAGCAACACGTATTCTTGTTGGGTCAGCTCTGGCGCCAGCTCCAGTTGCCGATAAAACCTTCAAACCTCTACGCACACACGCTGCAAGAAGTGCGACCTATTACATATGACACGTTGCGAATTTTGACAATGAATATAGCAACTATAGGGGGTAAAACAGAAACTAGGAAAGTAAATGAATGCAATCTAACGTAATTATAGACACAGTAACTCCTGACTTTCTTCAAGAACTTTCCCACAAAGGGCCCTGGTATTTATCTCTAGCCCATAAAAAACCTCATATTCTATCTCTCTCTAGCTAAAAGCCCTTTTCAAATATAGCTCTTTCAAATCACCCAAACTGGTCTCGACTCCCTTGGCAACTCTGCCACAATCTCAATCCTAATATACCAGACATAGAGGTTTCCTCCTCTAATACATATTGAAGATAATCACCCTATCAAGATCTAAAACCAAGCAAACACTTCAAATTTAGCGGGATAAGTCTTCAAAATAAACTGGAAGGGTTTAAAAATGCACAAAAAATGGTTTGATAATCAGACAGTGAAACAAAACTTGCAAGTGAAGGAACCAGAGGATAACAACAACCCAACCCCCTTATTGCCAAGCCGCCCCACCCTTATTTTAATCCCGTTAAGCAAAGAAGTCAGAGCTGCTAACTCTCCAGACATTCACTTCATCTCATCTAAAGAATTAGCTGAAATCTTGCGCAGATTAGTCCCCCAGACATAACCAAATTACATATATTTCTCCAAAGTATAAAAATCATGTAGAAAGAAATCATCCTCTTAAACTATTTTTGCATTGCAAACCACAAGGAAGCCCAAAACACAACTTTATCATAAATAAACAGAAAAAAAGAAAAAACAAAACAAACAAACAATCAGAAGTTTTCAATCTAAGAGTAATCTCAAAGAGAAAATACTCCACAAAATGAAGGTAAATAAGCATTACTCATTTTGCAGTTTTGTGTAACATCAATCAGATACCTATATTTTTTTAACAGGAAAAAAAAAAGCCTTTTCATCGATAAATATCTTTTTTTTTTTTTTTTTTTTGGCGGTAAGAAACTGGAGACTGAAATTTATTGAAAAGATAAAATGAAAGTTACAATAGAGGACAAGGGGTCCTCAACACAAAAAGGGAAAACAAGAAAAGAACTACATGAAAGAAAACTAACGGGAAGACAATCCCTATCCAGAACGAAAGCAGGAAAAAGACTAATCTACTGTAACAGATTATTACAACCCCTTTGTAAATCTGAAAACAAGACGGCAGCAAATTCTTTGCTTTGAAATATGCATAAGGCTACCCAATACTTCATTCTATCCCAAACTTCATAAAGCTCTCCCTCTATATCTTCAAATATACGCTTGTTTCTTTCTAATCAAATTGCCAAGGTGATGGACAAGACAGCTACATTCCATAACCAAGCACATTTCTTACCCCTTCCTCTCAAGAAATCTCCCTCCAACAGCTCCATTGATAAATAACCAATTACAAGGAAAGAAGATGAGAAATCCTCAAAGGCAAAAAACAAAAAGAAAAAGGAAAAACAAAGCCAAAAACAAGCAATACATAAATTAGGTAAAACTAAATTACAGTCCTCAAAACCATCTATCTTCCAACTACATCCCTCCAATTTAAGACGGTCGGAAGAATGGGATCCCCTGAGACACTTCATCAGTCAAGGCCCATAAGAAGGCTAACAATTTAGCCTTTTCAAAAGATAAGATATCTAAAACATCAATCAGATAACTATATAACGTCAGTCTATCAAACAAAAAGCACACATAGAAAGTCAAAAAAACAAGGGAAAACAAAATAATGAAAATTGAAAACATATGAAAGCCTAAAAGGCCATAAACAAAAATGACCCAATATTGGAGATTTTTTATTCCACATTATACTTTTAACAGCTGTCTACTTCAATAAAAAAATAATAAAAAAATGAATGATTATAGAAATCAATGCAAGTTATTGACAAGAAAATGTACCTTCGTATCAATGTTATCAATGCAGTCCAAAACAAAATCCGGCTGACCGGAAAGAATTTCGTCTTCTGTTGATGCATCATATAATACAACTTTCACTTCTATATGGCACTCGGGAAAAATTGACATGAAGTGCTCTTTGAGGCATTGGGCTTTTGGAATACCAACATCAGATCTTGT
The DNA here is from genome assembly GCA_025403435.1 of Artocarpus heterophyllus. Lineage (NCBI taxonomy): Eukaryota > Viridiplantae > Streptophyta > Magnoliopsida > Rosales > Moraceae > Artocarpus > Artocarpus heterophyllus. Next base: position 9,944,177 of record CM046348.1, on the reverse strand, counting down.
TGCAACAGCATGTCGGTTCAGCGAGGAAAGAGACACCTTCTCATATAAACAACAAAGAAAAAAAAAATTGAATACCTCACATGCTCAAATCAGTTTCTGCTAGAGTTTGAATTTTGAAAACCTGTTCTTTAAGTTTTAGACAAGCAGCTTTGCTCCTTTTTAATATTTAAACAGTCAATCCAATAAATAATAGGAGAAAAATATGCAAAACAAAGATAGCACATCAACTACATCAATGGCAGGCACAATTTAAAAAGATTCTTATTGAAACAACTAATAATAACCGTAATCTTTAACAACGAGAAGTTTGGCATGATGATTGAAACTCAAACATTCCCTGATGTACCATAAAAAGATAGAAACTCAAACATAGAAGTTAAACATTACAGGATTTTAAAGCAAAACTGTTGCAGATGGGACAACAACCCAAAAGGGGCTAAGCATGAAATAAATTATGTGCAGCAATGAACATAGGTGATACAATATCAAGTATTAAAATAAAAATAAATAAATAAATAAATAATAAACTGAAACAATAACGTGTCGAACAAGCTTGTCAATATTCTGAAGGTACCTGATCAAAATCCACAAGGAGAAGCCTGCCAACTCCTGATCGCAAAAGCATAGATGCTGCATGACTTCCCACACCTCCAAGGCCAATGACCACAACATAAGATCCAGTCACTTTCTTTTGAGACTCGAGCCCAAAAAACTGAATATTCCTAAGTATACCAGAAAGACAAAAACAGAGTGTCAAATAAATATTCTTACAGAGCTGCATATGAATTCACGGCTCCAACTTGAAACTTTCAAAGCATTTTCTCATCACACATCAAGTTAATTTCTTAAATAAGAAAAAATGAGGTACCTCGTTAATTGTTCGGAAACAATCTCATCACTTAATAGGTCGACACCTGTAAACCCATAATTTTGACCCTCATCAACTTCACGGTATTTTGTATTTGTCCCAGGAAGCTCTTTACCTTAAAAAGAACAAGAATCATAATACAACCACCGTTTTGTAAGCCTTCAAACAAAAACTCTAATTTTTGAAAGTTGGCTTCAGAGTTTTTTGTAGTAGATAAAATCACAAATTAAAACCAGGCTGTGGTGATAAAAACCAAGAGTTTCCATCTAAAATTTAGAGCTGTCAGTATAGCTTTTACTTCTGTCATAACATAGTGAAAGAAGAGGTATAAAACCACAACTTATTACTTACTTGTTTGGATTATGATAGAACATTGGTTTCACAGATGAGCACGCAGATGAGCATGAGAGTTGTTCTTTATTAAAGAAAATGAATATGTACAAGAACTGTTCTCAGAAAATCAGCAAAATACCAGACGTGGGTAGAGATTTGAGAGACTACCCACATCTCCCCACTAGGTTTCCTAAGTCCTGATTCAATCACCAAACATTTCTGTCCCTTCCTCATGTTGTTAATCTCCCTATTTATGCTACCTTAATCTCTCCAACTAATTACATAACAGTCCATCATTCTGACAAACTTCCTAACTAAATTGTTCAACTCAGTTAACAAACCAAACAAACCTGACTCCCATCAGATTTACATTTGTTAACCAAACCAACCCGAGTCCTATCGTATCAACGTTTTGCAAGAGATTTCCAATATATAAATTAGACTTTCTCTCCGTAGTTCCTTAATAAACAGGTAAACTATGAATAAAGATATTTGTTAAAACTCTAAAAATTTAATGTGACTAAGATTCTAATATATTATTGTCAATATTTAGTTTTGATTTAACTAGGGATTCATGTTATTTGATACTAAGAGTAGCTTCCAACTATGTATTTAAGTTAGTAGTTTTCTTGTTCTGTTTTGATTTAGCTTCCTAGTTTGTCATTTTGGTTTGCCTATAAATAGAGTTACAAACTTGGTTGATGAATGATTGTTGAATATTGAGGCTTTATATTCACTATTTGCTCTCCCTTGGTCTCTCTAATCTCTGGTGGTTTTTATTTCTCTGCCTCAATTCCATCTCTTGTATCTTGATTTCTACATTACAATAATGCATGCTTTTATGGAAGCTCAGCTTTTCCAGGAGAAGCTATAAAGATCTGACTTCTTCTTCTACACCAACAGAGCTTCGTTTGCTCGGCCAAACAGGCCCTTAGTCCAACTTGTGAAAGATTTTCATATCTTTACTGCTACATAGCAAATCAAATAGAGTTTTTGGAAAAATTAGCAAAGTTATATGAGATGGGTCACTTACAATTCAACTCAACAGCGCGTTGGATGGTCGTCTTTCTGTAAACAAACATACGAAAACCAATACCATTTAAAATGTTTTGATTTTCTTTTTTTTTTTCAAATAAGAAAAAAAAAATGAAGAAATGAAAGATTTTGAATGCGGAAATTGGAAATGAAAAGAAGCGACCTTGAAAGAAGCTTGCGAAGAAAGATGGTAGAAACAGAGCCCAGAAGAGCTCCGGCTCCTACCAACGCCAAGCTCTTGGCTTTCTCCCCCATTATTAGTCTTTTCTTCTGGTTGTTGTTGTTTTATGTGTTGGTCTCGTGTTTTTTCCAATTTAAACAGGGGCACAGAGCCGGAGGGAGGCTTGTAAAGCAGCCAGAGGGTTTTATGGGTTTTTGGGTTTTTCCCCCTTCAATTATGGCGAGAAAATTTAGGGGGTGTTTGACAGTGATAGAAATCACTCAATTTTCACTATAATCTTAATTATAAACAGTATAAAGCTCTCATATGCTACAGTAATAATAAAAAAATATGTTACAGTATAAAACTCTCACATGCTACAGTGAAAGTGGTTCCCACCATCCTTCCAAACACCCTATTAGTTGTGTATGGCTTATTTACTAACAGTGTTATTTTTTTTTTTGGTTTTTCTTATTTATATTGTTTTTTAACTAAAAAGATCAAAACATTTTTAAATAATATATGTTTTTTAATTTTACCCAAAATATTGATAACTAATTATGTCTTAATACTCTTTATAGGTAATATGTCTCAACTTTTTTTTATAGAAGTTATAGAATTTAAAAAAATACTACATGAGTGGTATTTTTAAAATTGACCCAAATTTGGGTGTGTAACTTTATTCCATCTTAAAATTACACACCAAAATAACCTCGAACTTAACAAGTTGAAATGTAAAAACTTTTTTTTTAAGAGTGTGCTTCACTTCAATTTTGTTCAGTTTCATAGGATGATCATGCAAACATTGTTCTCTTTTTTTTTTTTTTTATACGATACATGTTGAACCTGTATTCTCTTAAAGCCAAATCATAACCCACCTTACTTTGTGTCATCAAAACTACATTCTTGAATATCAAATTCATTTTAAATTTGCACAATTTTTAGGTTAACAACTAGTTTCAAAATCTGAATTGATGAATTTTTTGTAGCTAAGACATAAATATAATTCCAAATACGAATTAGATGTTATGATAAATGAATCATACAAGCTGTATATCAAGATAAGCTATGAATGATGAAATCATACTAGATTTGTGGAGAAGTCGTAAAGTGTGCATTGAAAAAAAAGAGAAGTTATAAAGCATAAGTTGTGTTAAGAATTTGACGCGTCAACTGTAGACTACCAAATGACCACACATATAATTTATAATGCTTTATTGTCAATGTGAGAGTTACTTCTTCTTACAACTACTATAGAATCTTATATAATGAAAATAAATATTACGAGAGTAAATCACACACCTTTCAAACTTGTATTTTTTTCTCTCTAGACTCTCACTTAACCTACAAATAGTTTCTCCTTGATATAAAAGTTGATGCTTCTCTATATTAGGATCATAATTGGGTTCAAAATAATTACATAGTACAACTCTAACAACATCTAAAATACAACATAAAATTGATAAACTCAAATTACGAAATGGGATATTTTCTAATAGATTTTGTTATTATTGAATTAGTTTGAATGGAAAGTAGTATAAAAGCTTGTCTTGGCACATCTAAATACAATACTACACATTAGAGAAAGATCAATGCAGGATGGCTTCCATTGCAAACAGTGTGAATCTTGGAGGTGAATGAGAAACAACTTGTTTGACAGTTACATGACGTCAGACGAGGCGACCTTCCCAAAAAAAAATCTCTACTTGTCATGGGTTTAGAATAAAGGCAAGTATAGAGGTATCAATTTAGCTAGAACAAACGAGCTCGCCTGAGACATGGACGTTTGCCCTATGTGCGTTGGCCCCACCAACCCAAGCCCATGGGCCACACAACTTGTTTGATGGTTACATGATGCCAAACGAGGCAACCTTGTCTAAAAAACCTCTCTTCATCACGGGTTAAAATAACAGCAAGTATATAGGTGTCAATTCAGCTAGGACAAACGACCTCGCTAGAGACATGGACGTTTGGCCTAGACATCAGCACACATATATGCCGAGTTGGGCCGCCAACCCAAGCCCATGGGCCGAACAACTTGTTTGATGGTTACATGACGCCAAACAAGGCAACCTTCCCTAGAAAACCTCTCTTCGTCATGGGTTTAGAATAACAACAAGTATAGAGGTGTTAATTCGGCTAGAACAAACGACCTCGCTAAGACATAGACGTTTGGCATGGACCATGGCACACATATATGTCGAGTTGGCCCCTTTAACCTAAGGGCATGGGCAAATTGGGCCTAGTCTTTTGGCCCGAATAAATATTGGGTTAGCCCGACCTAGCCTAACCGTTTTATTTTTAATTTTTTTAAATAGAAATCTTCATAAAATGTCATCTTTTGAAACTTAATTTTTATAAATGTTACATATATTTAAGTGGCATAATTTAATCATGTAATATGAATGATAATATGACACAACTTTTTTAATGTAACATGACAAACACATATTTCTAAAGTGTAGCAGAACATTTGATTTTCTCTTTTTGGTATTCTTATATACACTCCTTATCTACAGGCCAAGCTAGCCAGGCCTTTAATGCGGCCCACCCAAACCCAATTTCTCCTTTTTGCCTACATGGGCGGAGCCAAGTAACTCGAATTGACACCAATAAATGGGTAATTCCTTTACCTCTTTATTAGCATATGCATATATTCTTTCAATTTTAAATTATAATTTGTATATACATAAAGTCCCACAAAAAACCATTACAATAATCACGTAATTCAATGCGAGATAACTAAGAAATACATAATAACATTAAAAAAAGGAGAAAATTACGTATTATAGCACACTTTTAAAAGTTGTGTGTCTTTTATGTTACACTCATAAAAGTTTATGACACATTATCATTCATATTACATGTTAAATAATAACACAAATAAAAAAATAAATCTTAAAAAATAACATTTACCAAAATTCTCCAAAAAAGGGGCATATTACAACATATTAATGAAGTGTATTATATAAAGTAGGACACTTCTTGATTATAATGGCCCAATTGAGTCAAGTGCATGTTAGGTAATCGGAACAGCAGGTAAATTGTCCTCCCTAATCTTCTTTTTCTCCTCTCAAAGAGCCAACTCTATTTCCTCTTCAAAAGTCATTCCACTCCTCCTTTAAAAAACTGCATGGAATGCCCCCTTATGGATACCTTTTATTAAAAATACTTTTTAAATTGCTCATGTTTTAATTTTATTTTTTAAAATATCAATTACATATTCACTATTTTACATTATAATTCAATCTAAAAAATTAGAAACACCATAATTCTCTCTATTATCTCATAAGGAAATAAAAATAAAGGGTAATTTAAACTTTTAATAACTATTAATATCTAATAAAGATGTAGTTATAATAATTGATGTGTTGAAAAGTATTTTTATTAAGTTAAGGCATTTGGGGCATCTTTGTCAAACGCAATGTAAAGGTCCATTCGGTTTATAAATTTCAATAAAAATTCAAACATTAAAAAAATACTATATCAAAAAAGTTTCAAAATGTCTCGTCACTAGAAAACTTTTTCCCCAGAGAAATCAAAAATCTTATCACATGGAAAATTCAGATTCGATCACGACCAAATCGAAAAAGAGTTTTATAGATAATCAATCATCAAAACATAAACATGTTAAAAAGACTTCTAATATATTATTTGACTAGATAATCAAATAGGAATTGACCTCTTTCATATGAATGTATTTTCCACACTTCATATTCTTTTTAAATGTCAATTGTTGATTGAGCAATCTTACCATCCTACCAAATGACACATTCAATAGCGAACAGATTTTTACCTTTGCTCGAGAAAAAGAAACATTCTCAAATTATGTTGGATACAACTCTTTAGCAGGTTAAATTTGTCAACTAAAACCTAAAATCTTCAATTTCTAGGAGTCAAACTTCAAGTTTTGAAGTGCGAAGAACGTTCAGCTATACAGGTCCCTAGAACTGTTTCATCCTCCTCAACCTAATTCTCGGCTACTTTATCTTGAGTTTCACCACCAGAAGTACTACTTGGGGGTGGCACGATAGGGATTGGACAAGTTTTACGATAATGTCCAACCTCACCACAATTCCCGCATTTTCGAGCAGTCCGATCTTCTCCGGCTGACGAAACTTTTTGCCGAGCAGTTTGATCTTCTCCAGCTGCCAGTTCTTTTTGCTGAGCAGTTTGCTCTTCTCCAGCCGACGTTTCTTTTTGCTGAGCAGTTTGATCTTCTCCAGATGATGGTTCCCTTCGCTTCTTTGGCCTTCCACTTGACAATCCACTTGCACGACGCCTATGTGGCCCACCGTCGGAGTTCAGAGCAACTTCTCTTGCCCTCCAAGCCTTCTCATAACTCAAGTTTACCCCAAACTCTCTTCGCACTTCTTCAATGATCTCCTTTGGCTTAAAAGTTCGGTTCATGCCTTGACACTTGGACTTTATATGTTGGCCAATAACCCAACTACTAGCTTGTCTATGCTCGTTGTAACGAGTCTCTGCAGAACAAGAATGATCTTTCACAATTGTTCTTATTTGGAAAGATGTGCCATCTCGATACCTGCATGCCCGAAGTCGCCATTGGCAATTGTCATCTATGCATGACAATACCAATAGCTTTCTACATGATCTCTGCACTTTAAATTCAAAATTTTTCTTAATTGCAAGCATACTTAACTTTTCTTGCAACTCCTTCTTACTCGAGAACACTTGTCTTGCTTCCAACTCTTCAGAATTATCAGCAGAACTAGAAGGCAAGCTCACATCTTTTTTTTGCTGGGTAGTAAAACTCGCAGTTAAATCCTCTTTTGTGGTTACCCACTCGACTGGTTTGTGAGACGTTTGGGTCTGAGAAGGGTGAGGAGCAGCAGGAGTAGCAGGAGTAGCAGGACCAATAACAGTGACGGGATCAACAAGCATAGCGTGACTGGTACTTTGGAGCTGTTCTGCACCAATTTGAGGCTCACCTGTCACATCTTCAGGAACTAATTGTGCAGCTGATGTTAAGACCCCATCATCTTCACGCTCATTGTTGATGCAAAAGCCCAGTTCATTTCCTTTGATTGCAGTGAAGGGGACAATTGCTTCACACGTCTGTTCTTGTGTTTCAGGCAAAACATTCAGTGTTTGGCTGCTTCCTTCTCCATGAGCAACTTGATGATCATGCAAACTTCTCCGCTCCAGAGTGACACATAATGGGGTTCGGAGGTTGACTTTACTAGAGTTTTCTCCAATGAAAAAGTTCACATCGTCATCATTGACAATCTCAGCAGGAGCAACAGGCATGCTTGAGGCGTACAAGAACTTCATGCTAATCGCAAATTCATTACGGTCAACATTAAGAAGGCGATATATTCTGTCCAACAGCCCCTTGTAAGTAATGTTCTTGGGAACCAATGTTCCTTTTGCTTTGGTACCATCAAAACGAAAAGTGCCTGCCTCGGGTGACTTAACCCATACTCCATCATATGAAACCATTATCCGCACTGACGTCATCTAAAAAATTGAAGCAAATAATCACAGAATATCAGTCATGCAGCATGCTAAATTCATCAAATTAGAAAGATATAGTTAATACACTAGATTTTGGGGGTCATGTACGTCTCTAATATGTACTCAAAGCACACATGAAATACACTTGTACAAATTACATAAGACAAGAACTTTACGGTATCAAACTAATCCAAACAAGTATCAAAAAGCATATTTGCACATTTCACAAATCAAGTATCATTGAGATCTTCCTGATATATACCAGTCTACATCAAGAAAATGCACAGTGGGGCCTAATAAAAAAATTCAAGATCGAACATTAGTATAGATTTTCCAATTCTGATCATAGAGGTCTGTTTTGAAAATGTTTCCTCTCTTTTTTTTCTTTTTTTTTTTTGGTTCTTACAGAAATCAAACATATTTTCTATAGGATTACAAGACATTGTAATCATCAATATGTAGGTAAGAATTTATTATCTATAGAAACAATAAATATATGAATATCTAAAAAAAAATCAAAAACAAAAAAAAAGAGAATCTATGAGCTTTAAAATGTTAAGAAAGAGAGAAAATCATGGAGAGAACTATACATTGATCCATTTTGATAGGGTTGTGAAATCCCCTTCTAAGAGTTTTTTCCATTCTCTTGATGTAGACGATGGAGCAAATCTGAACCCCTCCCTCCCGTCCCTCTTCTGAGTCAGTGCCTAAAATCCCGCTACTTAGTAATGCTATATAGCTAGAATCATGACCATTAGAATCATATTTTTGGTTCATCAGCAACGTGGTTCAACTTCAAGTGCAGGCTCTTCACGATAACCAAACAAGGCCACTTAATCCTAAATTTCAAAAAAAAAAATAAGTCATATTTGTTTCTCTCTCTCCATCAATTTCTCCAAAGGGAGGAAGTGGGATCAAAATTGAGATTTTTTGTTGTCTATCCTCCTCGGTGAAATATGTTTTTGGGGGAACAATCCCTTGCTTTCAACTAGCCCCACCAAATCATAGACGGCATGAGATTTGCATAAGCCCTAATAAAACACCACCTAAGTAAATTCAGCAGGTATGAAATCTATTGCTCAATGCCTAAACAACTTACATGGAGAAAATAAGAGACAATGATGCTTACAAAGAATGTATTTCTCTCTAGACCCGCTAGGCTAAGCATGCAACCACCCAGTTCTAGCCGAGATGTCGATTTAAAATTTTAAATGCAAGGAAGTATAACTAAAATGCAAATGCTACATTGACAATGCAATTCACAGTGAATTAGAAAGGGGAAAAAAAATAATCAAAATGCAATTATGAAAAATTAAAAAAAATAAAATAAAAATAAAGTAAAAATAAAAATAAAAGAATAATAAGCCATTTAGTACTTACATTCAAAACCGTTTAAGACAATTCAAACCATAAAGACGGTTCAAACTAGACTTTGGTAAAGTAATAACCTATCAACCCGTAAAGGTGATTTTAAAACGGCCTAAACCCTCAAAATTCAAACTTTACCCCTCTTAGGTTTACATGGTTTGAACCATTTTCTACGGTAAAAACCTTTCTCACTCCCCTTTTTCTTTCACAAATTATAGTTTTTCAAACACTAGTTTTCATTTTAAACTTGACGCGGTGTTTTATTATCGTTTTAAACTTTTATGTTCTAAACACTAATTCAAAACCACCATTTAAACCCCACCGTACAAATCATAAAGTTTTAAACCACATTGTTCCGAACCCGCGCACCAAACGAAGCATGAATTTCTGAACCATCTTGTAGATCAAGATTCATTAATAACATCAGGCTTTGTACGAAATTCCAAATAATCCAATGAGAAGTAGATTTTAAACTAAAATTTCAAAAGATAATCAGAACTATGAATACTTTTCAATTGATTGCTAATTTTTGTAAATTAATAACGAGAGAGTTCAAAACCAAGCAATTCCTCTCTCCCAAAATGACTTCAACAGATAAAATTATCCATGGAAACTCAAATTAGTTAATGATAATTATGAGACGACTACAATGGGATTCGGCAATAAAAGAATGGTTAAAGAAGCGAATAATTAAGAGTATATAAAGAATTACAAAGAACAATGCTCTTTTTGCCGATTAATCAAGCGATTAACATAGAAATGGCAAGGGTTGAATTCAGAGTGATAAGAAATTAGGTTAAAAAATTTAAAACTTACTGGAGAGGAGAGACCAGAAGAACGACAAAAACAGCGACGCTCCAAACCCTGGGTTTTCCCTCCTCTTCCTCTCTTACAACGCTTCTCTGTCCTGAATTTTCTTAATTTTTATATTCTGGGGGCCCTGTTTGGGCTAGTTGTTTTTGGGCCTCTATTTTTATGGGCTTAGCCACGAAAGAGAGGTTAATTCCAGACATTCTTACGTGTGTGTTGGGGAGATTTTTAAAAATGACTTTATGATAAAAATTTTTTAGATAAATAATTTTTTTTACAGTTTTTTAATACTAAAAAATAAGTTTTTTAGATATGAAAACTTTTTTCGTTTTTTTTATTCTGTTGAGGTTTTTTTTCTTGCTACAATTTTTTTTCTTATCTTTTTAAAAAAAACTAGAGCAATTTTTAAAAAAAAAAATGTGTTTTTTTGTAAAAAAAGAGGTCATTTGTCTAATTCAAATTTTTTTTGGCTCCTTTTTCAAAATATCATTGTTTTTTTATATTTGTGCAACAGAATAGAATAGTGTGCGGAAGGAAATTAGCCCATTATTAATTAATTGGAAATAAAAATAAATTAATTAATATATAACAATATTCAATAAATAGCCTATTTAGATTAAAATGAAATTTTTTTTTATAACATGATATATAGAGAAACACAAAATAGCAACGAGACTACTAAAAACAAAAATGAAAAGAAAGACAAGATGAAAAAGAAGAAAGAAGGAAGAGGTTAAATTAGAAATTTAAGTGTTTAAAAAAAGTACAAGATTCTAAAAATGCTATGTACTTTAATATTTTTAAAAGTGTGCTATTTACTATCTTAAGAATTGAAAATGTGTTATTTGACGTGATTTTTCTATAATTTTTTCAAAGTGTGGCATGAGTAAATATTTTGTATTTTTAAAAGTGTGGCATAACATGTAATTGTTTTTTAAAAATTATGCTATGTGGCTCTTGTAAGAGGTAAATTAAAATATTTTCCCTGTTTCGTATTATTTTGTGAGTTTTTAGAAATATTTTTATACGTTTTTTGGACAAAAATTTTAAAAACACTCTCAGTATAATTTTCTAAAATTCTCATTTTTTAAAACAAAACTATTTTCACATATTTTTAAAACATTACCAAACGGACTCTATATATGGTTTTTTGAATTATGTATATTAAAAATCTAAAAATTCCTCTAAGTAGACTTTATTATGTATTTATTTTTTTAACAATTTTCTTTATTTTTTTATAGTTTGAGTCGTTGAAAAAAAAATTTGATATTACAGAAATACAGATACACTTACATACTTACAATGTAATTTAAACAATAAAAAAATCATCAGTATCATTAAACTACTTACAATATAATTTAAAAAAAATGCAAGAAACAATAAAAAATAAATATTATTAACTTAATGTAATATTGTTTATATCACCAATCCATAATGTTGGCACAAACTAAATAAAAAGTACTATTATCACTGAAAGTATTAAAAAATGAATGTTATTAAATATTATTATCATTACGTATCAATAACTTAATGATATATCAATTATATAACCTGTAAGACATATAAAAACACTTAATAAATATTATATCATTAATTTAATTATATATCACCCAAAAAACAGAAGTATTATTATCACTTGGTCTTAGAAAATGAATATCATTAAATATCATTATTATTATACATTATTAACTTAGTGATATATCAATCAAATAAATAAGCAACGTTTTTTATCATGTTTTCAAATACTAATTTGATATTAAGCAACAAGCACTTTAATTTTAGGGTTTTTTTTTAAAAAAAAAAAGAAATGATAATGATCCCACATATTGTGGAATATATGATACCTAAGCGATAGGTTATTTTAAACTTCTATGTAATAAATTAAAATTAAAAATTAATCAAAAATCTCAAACATCTAAACATTAATTCATAAATCCTAGTCTGACCAAAATTTTCCAATTTCTTTCTCCCCTTGCTTTCTCTATTAATGATCAAAGATCTCCTTTTTTTTTTTTTTTTATTTGTTCCTATGCCTATTTCAATACCTCTCTTTCTCTCGGCTCTTCGCTCATCGCCTTAAACCTTTCTCGTTCTACTTTCTGCTACTGCCAAATCTAGTTTTGGGTCCTTATCTAAGTATAGCAACCCCAAGGCTTCTCTCCACAACGGCCCTTATTTTTTTGGCATTGATGATGGAATGGCCATTGGAAGATGAATTACAACGAGCACTAGAATAGGACTTGCCTTTTGTATGAGTGTAGCACTCCTAATGTTTATTTTGGATTAATTATGCTAAAATGGTTTAATTAGTGTGTCATTATTATCGTTTAAATTAATTTCCATAGTACTTATTTAATTAATATTTGCATCATTTTTAGTTTTAAAATAATTAAAATTCTAGTCATAAATTTTGAATTACAAAATTTTGTCATATTTATAAAATTACCGTTATGCCCCTACTTTTCCCTTTAATTACCAGAATGCCATAAAATCTCTGCCCCTGCGTATCACTTTGAACACTCAGATCATGCTCCTTTGGTTTGAACAATTCACAACTCAAAAACTGGTAAAAGAACCCACTCATCAGATTTGGACCTCACATGAGTCACTTTCACTCATGTTAAAAAGCCAGAGGCAAAAGTCATACTCTTCGCCCTCTCACTTTCACCCTCTCTCATCACTCTTTCTCTCCAGCCATGAATTCACTCATAAGCTTACAAAGTTAAGCCTCACACCATACCATAATCATCTCTCAAGCAAGGACCAGGATTGCTCAAGCTCTAGCACCTATTTCTTCAAAGTTTCAAGATTGGTAACAAATTCTATAATGTGGTTTTTCTTCCTTCTTATTAATCCGAGTTTAGAGATGATGATTTATGTTTTATTTTCATGATTTATACACGGTTATGTGACTCCCTTAACACGCATATTTTGAGAGATAAAGTATGCATATTTGTCAAACAAGGGAATGTGAGGACTAAAGTGTTGAAGTTGTGTTTATCTTGACTATTGATGCTATGGACATGTTCAAGACCATGTGTATGTGTTAATTTCCGAGTGATTTGATGTTAGACTCGGATTATTGAGTTGGACTTGATTCGGGGCTCGCGAGAGGAGCTAGAAAAACTTCCAACCCTGACAAATCGACAGGCCGACTGCTTGAAGCCGGCTAGCTAGTGGCTGAAACCGACAAGCTAGAAATTTGACAGATTATGTAATTTTATGTATTTTAATTATGTTTTTAAACCGTGACATTTTAAAACTATTTTAGACTATTAAAAAGACTAAAATACTGTTTGAAATCTATTTTTTAGTATGCATCATGGCATTTTATAAATTTTCTCATGTTTTTTATTTAATTGGACTATGACACACTAAGGAACTAGAAAACATAATTAATAACCAGAAATGTGTTTTAATTCTAAATTACATTAAAGTCTAATATTAGAATGATAATTAAGATTCTAGAACTTTATGTAGTGTACGTTGAATTAGAACTGAGTTTGGAGCTTACCGGAGTATGTATGTTGAGATAGGATCTTTCTACCCCTTTTCTTTGAAAGCCATATTCTTAAGTGTTTTGGTGTTGTGAATTTATTCTTAATTTTTTTTAAGAATTACACTTCAATTACCATGTTTTCTTTGAAAGAAAATTTCAAATGGATTGCAAAAATTATGTGAACCTCGACACTTGTCTATACCTAGCTTCTATTATCAATTTACACTAAATTTGAAATTAAGATTTCAAAACCTTAGTTTTTGCATTCACTGAGTGATTCTGTTAGAGCCTTCAGAGGTTAGGTCATGTAGAGAGCATCCTAGGAACAGGTCCCAAAAACCTGATCGGGCCATTTTGATGGTGTTCTATGATGCTCTAATGAAACTATTATCTTATTTATGATTTGAGTTAAATCATATGCGTGATTGATGAACTGGTGAGCATATGTCTAAGCTTTGTACTATTTTAAATTCAATATGTTTATTGAACATTTATTACTGTATTTTATATAATAACTCTATTAAGCCTTTCATTCATAGTTTTCCTATTTTTAATTTATCCCCCTAGGAGGATTTGAGTATGCAGCAGAGTAAAGTGTGGTTCGGTGCATTTGCAGAGACCATGAGCTGTGTTATCATCCTTATTTGCTATAGTTGTATTTCTGTTCAAAGGCATGTAATTGTGATTTGATGTTTGTTTTTGCTATTTCCTGCATTTTTACCAAGACTGTGAGGTTCGATGGTCCTAAATCATGCAATGGCAGTAGTTTGAATTCATTCGATGTTTTCAATTATGTGTTTGATGTGCTATTATTTTTAATCTTCTTAAAATTTTATTTTAAACGTTTTACTTATAATTTCTTTTTCTTTAAATATTTTTCATGAATTACGTTTTAATTATTGATTTTAAGTTAATTATTTTAATTAAACCACCAAGTCAACAACCTAAATTTTGGGGCGTGACAGCCACCCCATACACCATGCCAAGGCTGCTCCATATACCAAAGCGACTCCACGCAACTGAAACTCTAATCTCAATGATATAAATGTAAAGATAAGAATTTATTCTTTTTTTAACCTCCACATTTCTCTCCTTTTTTTGGTTTGGAATTTACATAGATAAATATTTTAGTTTTTTAATCATTAATTTGTTAAAAGTAAATAATTAGGGTTCCTTTGAGAATAGGGGCAAGGCTCCTTTGAGCCAAAAGAACCAAAAAAAACAAGGATAAAAAGACAAATAATATTTTTTGACTTTTGAATATGACCTCTTTATTTGCGTTCTAAAACAACCAATTCATTGGAAGAACGAAAAATACAGAGGTAGAAAAGCAAAATACTTAGGTGAGTACGATTAAAAAAAAAGAAGAAGATAGAAATAAGACCATGAGGGCTGGCTAGCTTTTCAACGACATACTTGAGCCAATGGTAGGGCCAAGAAAATTATCAACGAGGGACAATATGAAATACAAAAGAAATAGATAGGATGTAGCTAGAGTAATCAATTATTTAATGGGGACATAAAAATATGTATTTTTTAAAAAACATGACCCCGGCGAGTGTATAATGTGGCTCAGCCACAAATTGCATGGGTTCATTGTGGCAATCAACATGGTCATATTATCTAATATTGTCTACCTTGCTAAGATAGCTAATTGTTATGAGATCTATATAGGAGCATAATAAGCCTTTTATAGAACTGTAAACTTTAAACATGTTTGATTCGAGTATTTGAATAGAGTATTTGAATGAAGATTTAAATTTTTGTAAGAGAAAATACTATAGCAAAATGATTCAAACCATGATTCGAATCACGAAATAAACGGACCCTTTGTTTGATTTGTTATTTAACTTCTTGCTAAGATAACATATGGATGGCCCTTTCATTTGACTTGCTATTTGTTTTGTCGAATATCTTCACTTCTCTTTTCTTTTCAAATAAATAAATAAATAATATAAAATAGTGGACTCTCTATCTTTATAATTTCCTTCTTTCCTAATTTCATCTCTATCAAAGACTCGTGATTCACTATTTTATCAACAAACCCTTCTCTAACTTCTTTTCCCTCATTTGTCCACTCAACCAAAAATATGTCGTGTTCTAAAATTGGTATTTTAAAATATTTGTTTATTCCTACACACACGCACGTACGTATAATTATATATATATATGTATATATAGGAGTGGTTCTTGTATTTTTTTTTTTTTACTTAAACTATTTGTTTCTTTGTTTTTCTTATGGAAATCTTGTATTTTTAATGTTTCTCATTTTAATGTTCTTTCTTTTTTAATGTATTCTTTAAAGATATTTTTGTCAATCATGTTCTACTTGCAAAGTTTTTATACAATCATCTAAAAATATTATTTTCTCAATATTAAGACCACTCCACACACTAAGGCCACTCCACAACCACTACCAAAGTCACTCCACACGCCACTGCCATATCAGCTCCACATACCAAGGCCACTCCACATACAAAGGCCATTCCACAACCACTATCAAAGCCACTCCACACACCACTACCAAGGCCAGTCCTCGACAGTGAAACTCTAACATCAATGATATAAATGTAAAGATTTCAATGATATAAATGTAAAGATGAGATTTTCTTTTTTTTAAAACGTCAAAATTTCTCTATTTTTTAGAATTTACATAAATAGTTAATAGTTTAGTTTAGTTATTATTTTTTTTTTTTTTTGTATAAACCATCTGGTGTCCGAACCCACTATTAGAGGCATGAACCCACACTAAAGGTCCCTCAACTCTAACAAGAGTATATCCGACTAATTCGGATTCGAGCAGAGTCGGACCTTACAGTAAGGGGAAGCTCTCCCAACAAATGCTTATCCATTAACCAATTAGGACAGGGTTAAGGCTTCTTTGAGTGAAAAATAAAAAAATAAAAACAAAGGATAAAAAGACACATAGTATTTTTCAACAAACAAACAAAACAAGGCCGGGATAAAAAGACAAATAACATTTTTTAAAAACTTTCTAAAAATGGGGTCTCTTCATTTGTGTTCTAAAACAACCAATTGACAAGAAAATTGAAAGAGAGAGAATAGAAGAATCAAGATATTAATGTGAGTACAATAAAAAAAAAAGAATATACGAATAAGATTATGAGGGCTAGCTTTTCAAATAGATACCCAATGGTAGAGCCAAGAAAGTTTTTCACCGAGGGGCAAAATTAATACAAAAGAAACAGGTAGAGTGCAATTAGAGTAATCTATTATTAAATGGGGACACAAAGATAGTATTTACGTACAAAATGAAATACCAGAAGCATGTTTATGCCCAAAAAAAAAAAAAAGAAATACAATAAGCAATCAGAATGATCTCTAAGTATTGAAACAAAAACTGGCGACTAGAAGCTATTCTCAGCAGAAAATAAGCAAGACGAGAACCAAATATTGTACGTTTAGGAGCTACGGTCTGACTTGAACGGCATACAATCGCAAGAAGTTTCTACTAATATGCAGTCAATTCCTTAATTACTGTGCTATAGGTAGTTTCCGTTTTAAAAGCTGTGAAATTACGTTTTCATTATACAGATATGCAATATAGTTATTGACCAGCCGAACACCAGCGCGTTGCTGCCAGGAATATTTGTGTTGTATAAAAACTTGAAAATGTTTATAGTTTAAAATTAGTCTATATGTATAAACATATATATATACACACACATTGATATAATATTGTATTCAAAAGTTTTTTTGGGCCGGTATTTTACTTACTGTTGGTCTATTTTTATGAGTTTAGTGTTTTGTTATAGTTTAAAATAAGTGTTAATCAAGTTTAGATTATATTTTTTTTAGTATTGATTTCGTGTTTTTTTTTTCATGGCTATATATATATATTTAATATATTTTACATTTGATTACATTTCTTATATGGCAATGATTATATGTTCTTGACACATCGAGTTGTATATAGTTTGTTTAAAATATTGTCGTGAAACATCAACCATCAAAAGAGACAGCCAAAGCAAAAATCAAACATGTAAAAGAAAGTATAGAGGCGAAGAAGGAAGAACGACGTAACAATAAAACCATAAAAGATGAGGAAGAAAGGAATCTAAAGATTAAGATTTTTTGCTATCAAATAACAAAGAAGCCCAGAACAAAAAGGCAAGGAAGAAGCAATAAAAAAGAGCAAGACAGTAATATAACAAAGCAAGAGTCCAAAAACTACCCAAGTGAATTCTTTAGAGCTTTCTTTAAGAAAAATCAAATAATTGGAGCAAACAGAATAGAATGGAAAACAAATCAGTTTCTATAAAATGACTTAAAAAGATAATCGACTAATGAATTTTGACTAAAGGAATAAGGAGAAAGAACCAAAAAGTATAGAATATACTAAAGGAAGGAGAAGCTGAATATATCATCTAAAGTTTTTTCCCTGTACAAAAGGAATAAAAGATCTGAGGACAACAGCTGGACAAGAAAAAGTAGATTGAAAAAAAAAATACATAAGATTGTAATATAGTATCTTATAAAATTGTAATTTTAATCTATATAAAAAAGTATTAAGTTCTACAAAGAGAAATATCACAAAGAGAAAAATCAAAGGAAAAAACTAATAATTAATAAAACTAAGAGCGGAGGAAAATAAATAATGATGGGAAAAAATGGAATATGAAAACAAAAATAATTTTGTATAAGAACTGTAAAGAATGGCTAAACAACAAAAACATAAAAGGAAATAAAGAGAGGAGCTAAAGACAGCTTTTTTTCTTTTCCATGAAATGATAAAGAACCAAGAACAAATAAAAGAGGAAGAAAGAATAAATCAAAGGCAAAAACATAATATAGCACAACAGGGGCAAAAATGACAAAAAGGTCACTGTCTAAATGCTTAAGTTAGCATTTGGATAGATAATGCAAGTGGAGAGGTTGAGTATGAGCAAGCAAAGAATGCCAATACCTCAATGAGTAAGATAACGAGGTATTTATAATGTATTGTTATATATCCATGTGATTTTTGGATTTGATCCACAACCCTGGGACCAGATGTACGGCTATATGGATGTGGCAAGCCATAGGATACATGTTGTGCTTCCACAAGTCTAATGCTTCATTAATGGAGAGTGGAAATGGTGCCATGTAGCAGTATAGCCTGTTGGTGAATTTGTGGGTAGAAATAAAAAAATAGAAGTGAGAAAATCTAGAAATAAAGGACGGGTTTGAGGTATATAAGAATAGTATCCTTAAAATTTCACTTGCCTCCACTACAAAGTATGCTAACGGGTTTTCATGACAAATTATCCCCATGATACAACAAAAACAAAAAGACTATATTTAGTAATAATATAGTACTCAAGAACAAGATATGAAACTTGAAAATTTCTAGAGATTTAATAAAAGACCCGGTGCCATTTTATGAATTGATACAATAATTGTAATTCATGCAACCTTTCACCTACAGATATCTTTTCTTAAAACAACACAATTATTACAATAAATATATCTATTTATTGAATTATGGAGGTATCTCTAGATAACATGGCTTTACTAAATGTCTTCATATCTTCCTTAACATTTAGCAATAATAATATTTTGTGGAGTACACCATTTCTACCTCCTTCAACCAAGAAGGCTAAAACTTGAGATGAAATAAAATCTAGTGGTAATATCTTTTCTGTCCTTTTACGTTGACTTTTCCTTAGTTTGAAAGATGTTATCGACTCTTTCTTTTCATTACCAGTAGAGGTACCAGAGTTAAGTCACATGATTAATCAATATCAAATTCCAATTCAGTGATATAATCTAAGTTCTACAACCTATATGCCTTTGGAATTCTCAACACATCTTACAAAAATGCATTTATTTCTTCTTGCACCTAATTTTAATAATTTAGGATCATGCACTCTCTAAAGGCTAAACAGACCCATACCCTTAAATACATCAAGTTCAGTTTTCTTCATTTCTATATTTCATATGAAGAAGTATGTGTTTTCATAGAAGTAATCCTATTATGAACATGATATTCAACAAGTAATACTTTTCCCCTGATAAATTATTTGGTAATTTAGCATTTAGAAGCATAGAGTACTTAATTATATCCAAAATAAGGGCAAAACGGACAGAACATACCACGGAGCTAAAAAGGATAAATACTATAAAATGTCTCTTGTAACTGCCTGGAAAGTGTTTTTGCAAATACAAACACACTAAAGGCAACCACAAAAAAACGGACAATGTCAAAATATTAAAAAAAATACACACACTGTAATAGCAAAACGGCCAGCATGGCAGGGTAATGATAAAAATAAAAAAATATAGAAAAAATCCAAAGACAAATTCAAAGGGAGATAAAAAAAAAAGTGCTAAAGAAGATTAAGTTATAAACATTAGACAAAATCCAAATTTAAATGAGATAAAAATATTCATGGCAATATTTGGACAAACTATTTAGAACTCGACATATCAAAAACATGCAATCATCATCGCCACAAAAGAGATTTAATCGAATGTAAAATAAATTAAATATATATAGCCATGAACGAAATAAACACAGAATCAAGACTAAAAAACATAATTTAAACTTAATTAACACTTATTTTAAAATATGCAAAACACTAAACTCAAAAAAGCATATCAATAGTAAGCACAAGCAGTTATTATCTATTCATAAAAATTAAAAATAGATAGCAAAACACTATAATAAGATGTAATATAGATTGATGACATTTATTAACATAAGAATAAAATCATGCATCAACAAATAGTTCAAAAAAATAGAAGACATATTAGTTTTTTTTTTAAAAAAGAATATATAAATATCATAAAGCAAACAATAATAAATAACAAAGGAATTTATTGTTAGATGACATATATTATAATGCAATGTTCTATCATAAATGAATATAGAAGAGGTTATACAAAGAAGCAGGCATTAATAGCACCTGGAACTGACTCAAATCTTGCTTAAACAACAAAATACTAGCCATGCAAATGTCAAAAAAGAAGGCGTAATGAAGGTAGCGAAGAAGACAAGATAGTAAATGAATTATGAAGAACAGTAAATGAATTGAAAGGAAGTGAAACAGGGAGAAGAAAGCATATACAGAAGCAAATGATATGAAACAACAATATTTATAGAGAAAAAAAAAAGAATTAAATAACATCAAAAGAGTAATAATAAGACAAGTAGGCAACCCAAAAAATAATTTCAATACACAAAAAATTAGCATATGTTTATTAATTTTTTAAAAGATAGATATTAAAATGAAAAGGAAAAAAGATAAAACTAAAGTAATAAAGCCATATTTTTTTTTCATTTTTTCCAATAAAAGAAAATAGAATAATAAATAAATAAACCTGAATCTACTATAACAGAATTTTCAAAAATTTTTTGCCTTTTTTTTTTTTGTAATGCATGAAAGTCGGCAACTCATTAATACTTATTTTCTTATTTCTTTTGCTAGATGCATAAAAAATTGTAATATCAGAAACTTAATAAATATATCTGCCAAAGATAGCACAAATCATCAACCTAAGAATACAGATCATCAATTTAAATATCACAGATCATCACTAATATCATAAATGCAAGCTAAATATTAGGTAAAAATCACCTACATAACTGGAACAACCCCTTCTCAACGAACATCCAACCAGCCTAACAAAGATATGCTTATGAAGAAAAAACTTTTGAACAAAATAGCATACTGACAAAAAAAAAAAAAATTACAACAGCAAAAGAAAAAATCATAAAAGACATGAGTCATAGATCAAACAAGAAATCAAATAAAAATTTCAAATTTCAAATTAAAAAATAACAAAAAAAAAAAGAGTCATAGACCAAACAAAAAGTAAACTAAAAATTTCAAATTTCAAATAAAAAAATAAGAAACTAACTAAAGACACTAAAATAACACCTAAACATAACCTAAAAGATTGAAAAAAATCAACTATGCAACGAAATAGCTGAGAACAAAAGGAGAAAAAGAAATCAAGAAAAAAAGAAGATAAATAAAACACGAATAAGACCGAAAAGAAAAAAAGAAAAAGAAAAAATAAATCCACCATAGAAGGAAGCAACGAACAAAGAGCGGGAAGAAAAACAACAAAAAAATCAGCCATCAAAGGAGACAACCAATGCCAAAACCGAACGTGCAAGAGAAAGCATAGAGGTGAGAAAGGAATAACGACGCAATAATAAAACCACAAAAGAGAATGAAGAGGAGGAATCTAAAGATTAGGGTTCTTTTGGCATCAAATGACAAAGAAGCCCTGAACAAAGAGGCAAGAAAAAAGCAATAAAAAAAGGACGAGATAGTAATATAACAAAGCAAGAGGTAAGATGACCAAAAACCTCTGGCATAAACAAAGCTTGGAGAAGACAAATAATACCAAAACGGACAAAGCACGGCGAGAAGATAAAATGACCAAGAATCTGCCATTAGAACCAAAAGCAAAGGAGAGAACTAAGGGCAAAACGAGCAAAACACTATACAAGCTACTATAAAATTTGCCTCTTCTTTAGTATATATAACAATGTGACAAGGGACATTTATCTTTTTTTAGAATTAATTCAAAAATTATACATTTTTTTTATTTATTGAATATATACCTTCATATTAGATTTAATGCATAAATCTATACCTTACTTCAGTCATGAGTTAATTTTGATATTTAAAATAACCAAACTATCTTTAAGCAGAAGAGAAAAATTAAAACTTTCAAAAAATAAGATGAAACGGAAACAAAAACTTATAAAACACTTATTTTTAGGGTATTCTCTAGTTTTTGAAGTAAAAACCTTAGTATAATTTTTTTTATTTTTTAAGCTCTCTTATTTATTAATAGAATATTGTGGGTAATTTTTTAATCTAAAACTGAAGATTAATCAGGGAAAAGGCATAAATTTGTATTTTAAATTTAATTTGGAGGTATTTATTCAATGAGATAAAAAATTAAGTATAAAATTGGGTATAAAAAGGTAAATAACCCATGTGACAGTTGTTGATATCTAGTTATTAGTTTTATGAACAATGTATTGTTCTTGTTTCTTTTGAAAGCATATATAATTTTCTTATTAAAATATACCTTTTTATATTTTATTTTTTTGGATACCAACTGTATTTTAATGATATGTTCTACTTGTACAACATATTTAAGCAATTACATTTTTTGGTCATTGAAAGTGACAATCTTGTGACTGACAATCTTGCAACCATATCAATAGTGATTAAATTCAATAGTCATTAAAATATATCTTAATTGTGTATACCTTTTATAATCAACTATGTCTTTCAATGTCATTGTTCATTTTTATGAACATTAAAAATAAGCATCTTACATATATGGTCTTAGATCACTATATGAAGTAATTACTTATAACTAAAGGATATGGTCATTAAAAAATTATAGTTTTTTCATTGAAATAACTTATATTTTAGTTATAAATACGTGGTTTCAATGGTTACTATTATATTAACCATTTGATATAAATATGATGGTTGTAACAAAGTAGATATTTGACAAAAAAATATTTTGAAAATTAAGGTTGGGTAACTTGTTTGTCATCTAGTGATGTGTCTTTTTATTTTTAAATAATAAAATGTAAACTAAAGATTTATTATAACATTTTACATGATTTGGTGAAACGGGATTAACTCAAGGTTATCCAATTCATTGAAGGTTAACAAGCTGCTTAATCTGCTTTAGTAGGTCATATAAGCATAACATTCATGATATGATGACACTAATGAGTATATCATTCATGATGACTATAGTATATCAACGATTTATTGATTTGTAGTTCATCATTGATGAACTTGGTGTTTTATTTACTTAATAATTTATCGATTACTTGATGATAAATTATTAGTAGTTCAATAATAAACTAATTTATTAGTAATAAAATATAGTTAATAACTAATGTATTAATGTTAATTAGTGATGTACATTAATGATTTACTGGTGTTTATTAATGATATACTACTATAAGAAAAAAAAGGTTGTTTTTCAAATTTTCAAAAAGTTCCATCATTTCTTTAATTTTTGAAAAATTCTGCCATAAAAGATGGTAAAAATAGACTATTTATGTAATTTATCCCTAATATAAACGTTATATAGTTATTATTAAAATTAGATCGGTGACTTAACCGTGAAAAGTCGTCCAGTCATGTACATGCGTGTATGTGTGCTTGTTTTTTTTTTTGGTTCACGTTTATATATCCAAACTTGTACTAAAAAGTCTTCAACAATGCCCACCAGTTGCTTCCAAAGAAAAAAAAAGAACAAAAGTCAGACTACAATTGGTGTGGAGCTGTGCTAGCCACGTTACAATCACTTGGTACGTCGTTTTGTAGACTACGTTAACAACTTAACACCGTTGGTTTTTATTCTTCACATGCTTCTTCTTCTTCTTCATTTCCTCTTGCTAAATTCTCAATTCCATCACGTGCGCCGACTATTATTACCCCATTGCTTAACCCAAATAAAAATCAATTTGATAAGAGTGTTTAACAATCTCAGTTAAAACTATTATTGTAGTTATTAAATAGTGTAAATCTTTCATATGTTACAGTAAAAAA
This sequence comes from Artocarpus heterophyllus, assembly GCA_025403435.1. NCBI lineage: Eukaryota > Viridiplantae > Streptophyta > Magnoliopsida > Rosales > Moraceae > Artocarpus > Artocarpus heterophyllus. The sequence goes on along the minus strand of CM046348.1, from coordinate 9,920,079 downwards.
GTAAAAAATTACTACAATATAAAGCTCTCAAATGTTATAATATTTTGATCCACAATGATAGTTTTAACCATACTTTTCAAACACCATGTTACTCTTCTACTAGGTTTAAACTTTAAAGTACCTTCTCCAAAATAAAAAAATAAAAAAAAATCTTCATGAGAATTGAGAAGAGAATCAAGTAGAAAATATCCCTCTGACGTCTAAGTCTTGACTACTACAAATTTATAATTGATTTGCTTCCTTCCCTTCACTGTCGATGAATCAAACAGAACATTCCGTGGAAATTGGAAACCTCCCAAAAGGTACGCTCTCGTCCACGTGTCCGGCCATTAATCAAACCTGGCCCACACGGTTGATGCCACGTCAGCTTAAAAGTTGGCTCTTTTATGTTCGTTCAAATCAAAACACAAACATGAAAAAAATAAAAACCCAATTTTTTTTTTTAAAAAAAAGTTTAAAAAGCATGAGAAAAGATGCTAAAAATTCAAAGCCAAACTCTCCAAGAAAACCAAAAGCGCTTTCCTAGCTAGTTTCCATATGCATGCCCCGACAACAAAATATGCCCCGAATCTTCTCTCTCAATTCTCAACTCTCAAAGATTCTTATCAACACAATACTTACTCCATGCTATATATATATATATACACGCACACCTACACACGTATACAAACCCACCACTTCTTTCTTATTACAAATATATATATATCTCAAGACACACACTTTATTTCTCTTTACCAAAGAGGGAAAAAAAGGGAAATAATATTGCAACAATGGCCAACTCTAGGTTGTTGTTGTTACGCTTGTCTTGTAATAATAAGCCTCTGAGGAGTTTTGTTGGCCCTAATTCTTCGACAATCATCAGGTGTAATAGTACTACTCCGTTCAAGGTTTTATTAGGGTTTAATGATGGAGATAATGATCAGAGGCAGACCAACCAAATATACTTGAACAAGGGTAGTACTAGAGTTAAGGCATCGGAGGCGGCGGCAGCGGCGGCGGCGGCGACGACACAAGCCCGGGACGATGAAGTCCGTGGTGGAATGTTCATGTTGGTGGATTTGGTTTCTAGTACTTCAATGTTGAGGAATATTGCTGATTTGATCAACCAAAGGAAATGTTATTTTCAGAAAATGCAGCTCCAGATGTTCTTCGAAAGGGTATGCGAGCATTTGATATGTGTCTCTTGATTAATCTCTTCCTTTAAATTAATATTTTGAAGAAATATATGTATATCTTTGAGGTTCTGGATTAGTATTATATGGACCATATGTTTCATGTGGTTGCCATCTGATGAACTAGCCGGTTATTCCCTATTGTTGTTTTTCATAATTTTATTTAAAATAATAGGCCGTTGATATATATATATTTGAACTTTCATGTATATTTTTTTTCAATAAATGTAAATTTAATAAGGAAAAAATAGAAAAGAGCGATCATATTATATATGATTTAATAAACATAAACTAATTTTACATGCAGGCCATAATTGATTGTCGTTTCTTTACATTATTTGCCGTTGCGGGGTCTTTGCTTGCTTCTGTATTGTGTTTCGTTGAGGTAAATATATCAACTATATTACTTGGCATTTTTTTTCTTTTCCAAATTATTCTAGTTCGAAAATTCCGTTTTGTTTTATTGTATTTTTGGTCCTATTAATTAAAAAAAGAAAAGAAATCTTTTTAGCTGCACTATATAAAACATGCAAAGTTTTGCGGCTTTTGCCTTTGAATTTGCAGGGAAGCCTTGTGGTTCTGAAGTCCTACATCCACTATTTCCATGCATTGTCACATAAGGCAGATCAAGGGCATGTGATGCAGCTACTAATTGAAGCCATAGGTAATTAAGAACTTTTTCATATACATCAAAACAATAGATTCCCTTCTAGAAACATTTTACAATTTTTATCCTACTTTGCCCTGCACTTTTTTTTTTTTTATCACAATATCTATAAGAGTTTTAAAAATAAATTATACACCAAAGTTTTACTTTATAACTATGCTCAAGCTTTAAACTTAAAGTGCCGGAAGACATATATAGCCTAATAAAATCCACACTAATTAAGATTGAAACTTTTATCCGGAGGATAATGAAAATTAGAAATGGTGATAATATAGTCATAGTTATATATTTCAATTATCGAGTGAAAGTATAATCTTAGTTTTTTTATTTTTTTAATAAAATTAGGGTACAATAACATGTTTCAGTAATAGATACAATTATCTTACAAAATACGGGCATAACTTAATATTTGATTAACTGTGTAAAGATTAAAGGGTGTTTGGAATGGTGGTAGGAACCGTTGGTTAGAGCCACTTTTATTGTAGCATGTGAAAGCTTTACACTGTAAAAATTTTTTTATTGTTACTGTAGCATGTAAGAACTTTACACTATTTATAACTAAGTTTGTAATGAGAACCGTGGTTCCCATCACTCAGCCAAACAGCAGCTAAAATTTGAAAACTTCTCACTCTGTTCAATGTGACTTTGCCACTATGCAGAGTTCAAAAAAAAAAAAAAACTATTGTAGCGACTATACAAATTTGTAATTTTTAGGACTCTAAACTTTAACAAGCTTATTTTAAGATGATTATAAGCATGTAGATATTAAATAGATAAACTAAGGTAAAAGGCCGAAATAGAGTTTAAAGTATATCTGTTTCATTCACGTCCCATAAAATTCTCTACTTTATATTTATTTGTCTAATGCATGCTAATGTCGCATACAGATACGTTCCTAATAGGAATTGCCATGCTTATGTTCGGAATTGGGTTGTATACTATGTTTGTTGGGTCAAAGTCTATGAAAGAAAGAGGCCTTGCTGGGTCGAACTTGTTTGGTTTATTCCATGCCAAGGTACGTTATTTTGAAAAACACTTTTTATCTCTATGAGATTTTATCCCCGCTATTCACAAAAACAGTGAGCCACTTTCACTGGGAGTGGGGTTTATTGTTTTACTAGTAGCGTGGATAGAGCCTATGGGGCCATATAGGACCGCTTTGTTATATTTAATTAAGTTGGTATTAAATATGATTAGATGATTAATGATGTTTCAGAGAGTTCCAAGGTGGGTTGAAATGAAATCAGTTTCAGATGCAAAAGCAAAGCTAGGGCATGCAGTGATGATGATACTTCAAGTGGGAGTGTTGGAGAAGTTCAAGAGTGTTCCATTGGTCACTGGGTTTGATCTTGCCTGTCTTGCAGCAACTCTTCTAATTTCCTCTGCTTCTATATTCCTTCTTTCTCGACTCTCTGTCACTTCAAGGTAGAGCTTAACAGTGATAACTGAGTTTAGTCAATAGATTAGTACCAAGTAACAAACCAATTCTTTTTACAGAGGATAAATGTAGTATTTACTGTTTATATACGAGATTGAGAGGGAAAGAATAACATCAGATTCCAAGATAGAATAATCAAATTCTATTCTTTGTAATCGTATTCATATAATAGACGTGAAGAATATAGTACTCTTTATATGTATATAAAAAAAATAATAATATAATTACTTTAGTTAGTTTCTTTCTTTTTTTCTTTCTTTCATTTTGAATCTCCATGCCTTAATACATGTATGGTTGATTGGTAGGAGTCGAATTCATCATTAAACAGGGCGATTAAGGACTTCTAGTTCTACAAGGAAAACAATTAACCTTTATCCTCATGGTGTAAATTTGATAGATTTTGCGACTACCAAGCAAATGCTATTGAAAGCAATTCACCGAGCCCTAAACTTTGGCTTACGACCAAGGGTGGAGCCACCCACGGACAAAGGAAGGTGGCTGCCCCACATGAACTTTTTTTTTTTTCTATTAATTTGTACATAGAATTTTGTAAGAATTGCGTTCCCTCCTGAATTCATCTTTTTATTTGTCTCACTTTATTAGTCTAATTATGCCTAGCCCTACTGATTAGTTTTTCTGGCTCCAACAAGACATACACAAGTCATTTGATGAATATGGCTACTGAGGTGACCACCACCAAACTCTACTGTGAGCATCAAAAATTCTCCTTACAAGCCCACGTGATTATACATTGATCGAAGTTGGATAGTTTTATTCATTGGCTCATGATAAACCATATTCTGCAGCAGCCCAAGAAGTCATATACAAGTGAAACAAAGACTAATACCTTCCTCAAAGTAAAACACCTGCAAAAGTACAAGAAAAGGAAACGAGTTCCGACCAATCTCCAAACTATTTTCTCGTCCCAAATAATGGCATGCCAAATATCAATTGTATCAATCTTCCTCTTCTTCATCATCACTGCCTCCGCCGAACATGGCAGCCATTTTCAGTGCCAGATTTGCAGCCATTTCTCTCCTCTGAAAGTCGGGCATGAGCCTCAAACTCTCCCGCACGTTACCAATCTCGGACATCAACTGTTCCAACTCATCAAAGTCAAAATGTGCGGTCTCATTTGGTTTTGCTGCTTGGTTACGTTCTTCTAGATGTAGTGCCACTCTCTCATCATTGTTGTCGTGTAATGCAGCCGTAGATGTTGAAGGGTGTGTCTCCTTCCCAATGCACTTGTTTTCGTTCTCCGGATCACCGCTCGAATTGAGATTACCTTGAGAAACTGATCCCTCTGCATTTGAAGTAGAAGTACTACCACTTGCAGAAACCCATCTGTTATCTGTGTCATCCCATGGTTCAGCTGAACCCGCGGATAGAATTTCGTACTCAAGTTCGTAATCAGATTCTTCTTCTGACAAGTCTGAAGATAGAGGAAAACATTTAGCATTCTAAGTAAAAAGTCAAGTACCAGCTAAACGTAAATGAAGGAAAAACCTTCTTTTTCAGGTAATGATGGTTCAGCAATCTTGTCTCCTGACTTAAGAATCATTCCAGGCCACATATGAGCAGCGAGAGCACCAAAGAGACGTTCAACTCCTGCGAATCACCATCAGCTGACAAACCTGTCCAACAAAACCATCTTCATCTCATTAACAAAATAAATACAGAAAAATCTTTTTCCCCCAAACTACTCTGACATCTAACTTCATCATTAATTTTTTCCCATACTTGTTACCCTTCCTGTTCATGGAACCCAAGAGGTGAACTCCAGCAGAGCATCAAGCATTTTCACTTATGTGAGTGTCTTTGTATGTGTGGTGTGTGTGGTGCAAGTTGTAGATATCCCTAAACCAGTTCCCCACCTCACAAGATTAAGTCATAATGCTATAACTCCGTACAAGCCACCATCATGTACGTCCTTAAGATCAGATTTGAAGCATTTTTGAGAATGACTGATATAATGGAAAGATATTTCATTACTATCAAAGTATTATACTCCTTGCAAACGTCGTAACTCCTAACATCTTAAACCCTGTATTTTCTAAGCCCGCTTACAATGAAAAAGCATATGAAAGCATATCAAGACATGAAGAAGGGCCTTACATTTGTCAAATCAGCATTACAAGCACATGATTCGATAAACTCATGTTATGTTCAGCGCACCACTCCAAACATGACCTTCTAA